>JAUKPP010229572.1:0-13738 GCA_032273245.1 Phyllaplysia taylori | reverse complement strand
TTGTTATTTCCCTTTGTTAAGCCTAATAAGTACTGAGTACTTATCGATACTGGGTTCTCTTAGTCGATACAGTACTCAATATTGACCAATATCGAGTAGTGCCCACCACTACCAAACATGTCTAAAGAGCCTTATTCTATTGAAGAGTCAGCATTCTGGCATTCACCCTGTCTTAATTATATACCATTCATTTCAATTTAATTATTTAGGGAGTAAAGAGACTCCCAACTAGATAAAGTTGAAGCATTTGAATCTTCAAACTGAATATAAAACCAATCAGTGAGAGGACTGACCACCTTGCAATATTTTCCCAACTTGCTCTCAACCATGATTTTGAGTCAATGCAAGTGACCTTGCGATGTTACCTTTATAAACTACAGAGCTGACCTTAATACACAAGTAAACCCTCTTTGACCTGCAAACTGCTTCCAATAATCTATTCATATTTTGCTTTGAAAATTGAGAAGGCCATCTTTTATATTTTAGAATTTTTATAAAATAATATATTCAAATTAGCAGTTACTTCCCCTTTAGACCGTTAGGAGTTTTTTCATCATTACTTCCCTTAATGCCAAAACATTTATTTTGTTTATTTCCCTTTGATTGGTATACGAGGCATGTAGATTTGAAACAAACTTTCACCTTGTGTCTAAATATGATACAATTGGGAAAGTGTTTGACATCAATTGCCCTGTACAAACTAATAGTGTGGATTTAAAAAATACAGTATGTCTCACAAAAAAGTTCGCTTATAAAAAATGGAATTACTGAGGCATGGCAAGGTCAAATTCAATGAAACATGTCAATGAAAAGGCAGTCATTTTGAGTTTTGTTTGGCCGTATTTCCCTCAAATTTAGAAGAGCCAAATTTTACAAATTAAGAACGTCCATACATCCAATTTTAAAATGATTTAATAAAGAGAAAACATGACATCAGAGTCAAACTCATCGATGACAAATAAAACTTCTGAATATTCATCAATATTTGTTCAGATTTTAGATGGGTCTGATCATGTTGTTATGTCTACATGACAGTAAAACCAGCAGATAACAATCCAGTGTTCTAAATCAGGGGAAGGGGCAGCTGAGTTCTTCAAGAAAAATGGTGCCCCTCAAAGGCTCTCCTTAAGTGTGTTTTGATAGCAAAAATGGAATGCAAGACTCTAATTAAAACCAACATGTGGTTAGGTTTTCCTTGTCCCTGATAATAATTTAGTAAAGTATTATAAGCCCTTTCCATAATTTTCTCAATTAAATGTTTTTATTTCAACTACTTCAGTCTTATAGTAGAATGGTTCAATGTGTCCTGCTTAAGGCTGCACAATAGGTCCCTTTGGGATGTGCAGTGGTCTTAGGCTGACAAAGGCTGAATTATTGCTGTCCCTATGAATAGTTTAGTTTTGTTTACAGCAACGCTGAGACAGAGTCATGACTCTGATGAGAACCGTACTTAGTTTATCCAGTCTCCATTATGCTTTAAGTGTTTGTCAAGAAACCACCATTGCCTTTCCTTCCTACATTCGTATGTAAAGCTTATGTCTTAGAATCTGATTGAAATAGAACAAATTTAGTGTTCATATACAATTACCTTGTATGAGTATTGTCAATTTCAATAAGCTTAGGCTCCTCTCTCAGTTCATCCACCTGTGAAAAAGAGATATAGAGATATAGATCAAATAGTTGCAGGATTCAGTTAAAGTAACAAGGCACAAACAATAAGGAAGCAACTTTTTTCCAAATCTATCAATAAAATTATATCATTTTACCAATATTAATGACATACTCTTTTGTCTAATGAAATGTCTTAGATCAGTAATGGATGGCCTACCTTCTCTGTACACTCATCAAAAAAGGCAAGGCTGGCATCATTGTCTGAGACAAAGGAGCGCTCCTCTATAAATCGGAAGAACATCTGAGTTCGCATGAGCTGCGAGAAGAACTTGGTGTGTGCCTTGTCTCGGCTTTTCAGAAACCCTGTCAGGTAGAAATAAACAAACAAATAATCAACCAAATGAGAAGCAAATAAATAAGTGTGCACAACACAAGTCACAAAAAGACAGGAAAAACCTTTTCCTTGGAGTGTTACTAAAGCACTCAATTGTAGAAGTTGAGAAGCAGACCATTTCCCTGATGCAAAAATATATATGAATAATATTCAATCACATAAAAAAGAAACGTCAGTAAAATGCACAAGTAGCATTTCCCTTATAGGGTTGTGGATATAATTATTTTCGCAACAACATACAAGAATATTAAACAGGAATACAAACAAAAACCCAACCCCATAAAGAGAAAAACAAAATTCAATCAAAATATGCTAATACCATCCCTTTTAAATAAAACGTCAAACTTACAGTTAGAACTTTAATTATATTTTTGCAAATCTTTATATCATGTTTCCATTATGCTGCAGAGTCCTCAATCTCACTGGAATAGGCCGACACCTACCTTGCATGTCAAAGAGCGTCTGAGCGTCTGTGGTGCGTATGGTGGGTTGCTTCATGATGGGGTTCAAAAAGTTCTTGTAGTCCTTCAGTATGGATGCCGTGAACCTCAGGAACACTTCCTGGATGGCAAGCTCCAGTTGCATCTGGTGGCAAAAGGGCAATGATGAGGTGGTAAGAAAGTATTGCTACAGATTGAAATATGACACAAGGAAATCCAGCTATACATGGCATACTCTTTTTTAACATTTTTAACTTCACACTCGCATCTCGTATTGAAGGAAGATACTTTTTGTTAAATATACATTTATTTTCTACAAAGGTAAACACATGAGACATACTGAGCATGGAGAAATGTTGTGTAAAAACTTAGAAATCACTGGGTGTCCATTTTTTTAGTTACATGCTTTTAAAAAATGTGAATTATAAAAATGTGTAAGATGTGTGTGGTAAAACATGTTAGAAGCATAGAGATATTTTTTTACTCTAAACTTAACTATTAAAGGGAAAAAATGTCAGAACTAAAAATGCAGGAAATCTCATTAAAAAAATCAACTTTAGATACAGGAATTAACATCAATTTTTGCTTTACAGAGCCATGAGATAAAAGAAAGAAACACTGGGGTACAAAATAATGAATGAGTCCATGGAAAAGGAAGTCAACAGAGAAGGAGATATTAATATGAGATAGAACTGCTGAAATTGCCCTGATTTGTAATACTCATACCATTGTTTCCATGTTCATTCATCTTTTGCCGTTATTTTATCATCTATTCACACAATTAACTGTACCCAGCCAAAGTTTCTATCTGAATGAATAAACAGATTCTTATCTATAAGCTCATATCTTCTTCTACCCTATAACTTACAATCTGCTTCCTACGCCGGAAGTCGATGTCAAAGTGTGTCATCTCCAGCGACACCCCATCACTGTCATGGGGCTTGATCTGCTGTAAACTCGCCTGCTCAAACAGACGGGACAAGCTTTCTTGCATGACTCTTGTGGCTTTCTGAAAACAAAAACAATCATTTTGTCAATTTGTTTTGGGAATGAGAATTTGCATTTACAGTAAAATATAAAAACATATAAAAGATACACAAAATGATTTCCATTTGAAAAGCTTCCTGATTAATGTGATATGCACCAAATTGCTGATTTTTTTTTTTTTCGCCCTTATTTAACACTAAGGCTGGAATACTGATAACAAAATTCATTCAGAAAAAGGGACTGGAAGTCATAATAAATGTTCAAATTATTTTTGTCAATAAAATTCATTGTACGCAAGGTAAATAACTGCAAATATCAAAACTTGACAAAAATGGATATATAACAAATTGTCATGAAATCATTTTCTTTGAAGTGTTTGCATCGGTCATAAAGTAAATACATGACATATCAATAATATAAACTCAACTTTAGTGTTGAGCAAATTCACTTTTTTGTCTCAAGGGTTTCACACACGAAAGAAAATAGCACAGAGTCCGTGCAATCTTTTAAAAGATCCAAAATAAAACCAAATAATGTTAAACAGTTACCTTTGGTAGCAGTTTGTAACTCAAAGACTTTTTGTCTTCAGGTCTGGAAAGGAAAAAAGAACAAGGTCAATCAGTGTGAATTGGTTGGTTTGGTTCATTTTGGGGTTTTACTCCTCGTTTACACTGTAAAGTCACTGATAAATAAATTAAAGAGTTTGTTTCTTGTGATGGCAGATAACAGACTTATGAACATTGTAAGAGCATTTCAGGACAATGGTAACACTTAGAAATAGTAGGAACCTTAGATCTGAGGGATTAAACCCAAAACAAACATCCAAAAAACCTTAAATATGAAAAAAAAAATTCATGCAAACAGTGAAAACATAAAAATGCACTTAACATTAAATAAAAAATGGATCTGGAGCTAAAGAACAAACAAAATTTAGACAACAATACTGAGTAACATAGTTTAGTTTAATTGGTCCTGGTATGCTATCGACACTAAAAATCATTTCAGTGCCAGGAAGTAGAAGATTATGATAAAGGTAAACACAGAAAGAAGTAAAAGGAGCCAACCACATTCAAGCACAAATTGAGCAACAAAACTTCCGATGCACGTACAAAGAAAGTCTGTTGGTGTCCAGGTCGACACAGATGACATCAGGAGGGGGGTCATACAGGTCAAAGTAGCGCGAGTCCACACCTGGTCAAGACAGATGCAATATAAAAATTATAACATGATAATATGGGTGAATGGGTGAGTAAGGCAAAGCTTGGAATCATAAGAGGCATATGTGCTAACATGCATAAAACTTTGGTCAGAGGCTGCAAATTTGACTTAAGGCATGCTATAAGTAGCAATATTGTAACCCAAGATCTTTGTTTGTTTGCTTGCTTACATTTTTATGTCACTATCAACCTAGGAGAATAGGAGCACATAGAAAGGAGTAGAATGAACAGACCACATTAGAGCACCTACCAACCTCCCAAACACGATCTTTATGGATAATTCTCTTTCTAAAATTTATTGAAGTGTAGTAGCGCAAAACTTCAAAGCTCAGACCACAGTCTTTCCTGAGACGGACATAGAAATGGTGGTCCCACCTCACAAAAGACCTTACAAGTTTGCTGCAAAGTTTGCTGAACCAAGATCAAACAACCAACTACCCAACCACCTCACCAACCAACCAACCAACCAACCAACCAACCAACCAACCAACCAACCAACCAACCAACCAACCAACCAACCAACCAATCAACCAACCAACCAACCAACCAAAGAAGTTAGTATAATTGTCCCCTTCTATCTTGATTTTTGTTGCCTCGCCCTTAACTTTGTCAAGTCTAACTTACAATAAATCACAAAGACAATGATGGATTGTAAAGCCCATAGAGCCTGCTTTCAAGTGAAGAATAGGTGCTATATAAAGACAATCCATTATCAGAATAATGGATATCCTCACCAACGATAAAGGGGCAGGGAGCATTGAGTACATCGGACAGACCAAGAGGGCACAATGGGATGTATGGGCACTGCCAGTGGAATGGGAAGATCATCTGAAATTAAAACAAAAGACGTCGTTGATCATCATAACATACATAATGTATGCTCTTGTTTGGCAGGGAGGGAAAGGGAGAAAGAGGGATAGAGTGGGTGATATAAAAGAGGAGAATGGGAGGGGAGAGAGAGGAGCTGAGGAAAGGGAGAGAGAATGGGAAGGGAGATTGAAAAAGGGAGGTGTAGGGGAAGGAGGGGGGGGGGGGGGGTGGAGGGGGTGAGAGGGCGAACGAGAGAGAGAGAGACGAAGAGAGAGAAAGAGCTAGAATACAGAAACATTTAGGAAGAATAGGTTGGAGTGCTGGAGAGAGAGAAAGGGGGAAGGGGAGAGAGAGAAAGGGGGAAGGGGAGAAGGGGAAGAATCATCGAGAGTCTTTCAGAGCCAATGAGGCACAACAACAGTTGCTACTAATGAACCTAAATGGCAAAGTGGGTTAGCTGCACCGCTTCACCAAATCCCCTCAGCAATCTAACGTTCATTTTCCTATGAATGTTGAGCGCAAGATTGACCAAACCAGCTGCACTCCTTGTTTAACAAATCACTACTTCCTGGTTTCATGTTTCGTTTGTTCTTTGCAATGTCTTTTCCAAAGTATATAAAACGTGCATGCATGAGCTCATACAACCACATTACCTCAAGGCAGATATTTAGGGAGGTTTTTCATGAATATCTCTACAGACCTGGAGAAGTGAAATTGCTCACTATTTAAACAAAAAATTAGTCCTGGTTTATATGGATAAACTTGATTGGTGTTTGTAATGTAATGGTTATCACATAGAGGACGGGCAGTTCAAAGGCCTACGTGGGGTAGTTTTATATTAATATAATATCTCCACCACCATCCCTCTTAGACAGGGGTTGGCCCTGACAAACAGGGCCTGAGAAGCCCCCTCTTAAATGACCTTTCAATGTCGCAAGGAGTGTAAAATGGAATCCAACAACACAACATCATGAATAAACTTACAGTGGACACAGCCTCAGCCACCTCCGTGAGCACCGTGGGTCTCAGCGAGTGCAGCAAGATCTTACTCTCTAGCAGCACAAACAGCAAGACGCTCATTGTGTGTTCTGGCGCCAAGTTACGCAGCAGTGTGATGAACGACGCACCGCTGGTGAGGAAAAAGAACAGATATAATATTCCCATACCTTTCCGTAGTCTTCTACTCCAGACTTGAATGCATTTGTAAAATGAGCATAATATCATTTATGAACTCAAGAAGTAGAGACAAACTAAACTAAATGGATTGAGTTATACTTTAGGCCTAAACAAAGACTTGAGACCAGTTCTTGCCTTTTGTAATCTAGTGCATTTTTAACAGAGATGGAAGAATCCAAGAGCATTTCTGACAAAATGTTCAAATTATTCTGTCAGTAAGTTGTGCATTATAACAAGGGCATCCAAATATAATCTTCTCAAATGTTATATGCAACACCTATATCAATCTTTTATAGCTATGCTCAGATTACCCTCTTCTTGTGTGAAGATGATTGCAAAAGCTTCAACCTGCAGTGGATTTGGCAACACATCAGATGCCATCCTTATCTCACCTATTATCTCAACCTCCTTTTATTTCTATTTTACAAACAATTGCAAAATTACTGTATTAATTTTTTTTTAAATATTGTCATCCTATATTTGGCAATCCCTAAGACTTTGGTGAACAACAAAATTAAGTTTATTTGTTGGGCTGGCTAGAGTTTAACAGTACTATTGAGACTATAAGGTAATTTCAGTGCCTAGAAATAGATTAGGACAATAGTAACTCATAGAAAGAAGTAGGAAGAGCAGGCTAAACCACATCACCCGTAAACCACCTGACACATTAAGTACAGTATGAAACTAAGAAGGCCAAATAATCACCTCTGAGACAGCGGCGAGTCCTCCGGCATGCACAGGGAGAGTGAGTCGTGAGCTAGCTGCACAAGAATCCTGGGCCGTTCCGGGGACGGGTATGGCACATGGTACATGAAGTGTGAGATGTGCCGCTCCAGGGGAACGTGGTGAGGGCCAGTGATGGACACTTTGTATAGCTGGGACAGGAACTTCTTGAATGCATCAAAGAAAGGCCAGTGCGAGAGCAAGGAAATGGATTTGCGCACATGCACAGTTTTCTGGATGCGGTACTGTTCCCTGATGCTCTTGTTCTTCAAACCTAAAGATCTCATCTGAAGATCTGTCAAGTCTTCCTCTTTGTATTCCTCATAGAAACCAACAGCAGCGCCATAGACCTGGGACAAGGGCATTTGAGATAGATAGAATAACTTGCAGGGAACCTAAAAAACGTACAGAAAGAAAGCAAGGCTTAAAACGGCCAAAGAAGTTGGCACCTCTAAGAATAAACAACTTGTAACTATCATTTACAAAAAATACTAAACCACAGGTTTTGTAAACATGAAATGAGTTCACCTCTATAAAAAAAATCATATGTCATTCTCACACACAGACACACATTAACAAAAATATTACAGACATAAGCATTCACATAAAATTATGCCTTCACAAAAAAATAAAGAAAATCTACATATTATAGATATGACTACATACATAATTCCAAGTTCACAAGCAAAAGCATTATTGTTTTAACATACACATGCATTAAAAACTCTGACAGGCATTAAATTCCCACACACATAAAATTGCCACAAATATCAAACTCACACACACATAAAACTCCCACAAATATCAAACTCACACACACATAAAACTCCCACAAATATCCAACTCACACACACATAAAACTCCCAGACATACTAAACTCTAACACACATAAAACTCCCACACATATTACACTGACACACATATCAAACATCTAAACCCCTAAAACTGTAAACTATGAAACAAAATCAGGGCTGCCCACCTTCTCCCCAGCAGCTCCAGTAAGAATGAACGTAGAGAAGCTGGGCATAGGGTGCTGTGCATCTGCTGACCAGCACTCGATCGTGGCCCCCATAGGCAGACAGAACATTGGCACGGACTCCGGTAGAGGGAAGTCACTGTAGTCCTCCATGGGATAACGGCCCAGGATAGCTGGCGACAACAAAGAGTACATTATATCTCAAGCCTGCATAGGGGATCTGATACATGGAAAATGAATGGAATGTAATTTTTTAATGATGGAACAAATTATAACTGTACTGAAAACAGATTTCAGGGGAAATGACAGAAAGACACTCTCACCAGTTGTCAGAAAATGACTCCAATGTTCATCATATATTTCCGAAATACAGGCCAAATGAACCAGGGATACTACTGGGACTTTGTGAAATAACTGGAAATTCACAAAATTGCACTTTTGCAAAAAGACACTAATATTGGGTTGAGCTGGAAACAATACTGACTTGAAAACAGATTTCAGAGGAAAAAAACAGTGGTGGGAGGGCATTCTTCATGATCTAAAGACCACCTGCTCTCCCTATTTCTTCCCTATCACAAATTTATCCTACTACTTTCAAGCTCTATATGTGCTCATGGTTCTAAGAATGACCAAAGAGATAGCTGAAGGGGCTAAAATAAAGAACGTCGGAACAAATGCACATGTTGTATGAATATTACTGGTCCAGATCATAATATCACAGTTACAACTTGATAAATAAACCTTTTTCTAAAGAATGCACTTAACAAACAAAATCTAATCTGCTCTTAAAACAAGCCTGAAAAATAGTTTCCACATACAGCGAGAGACGCTAAAATTCTATATTGGACAAACATGTATATGATCCAAGAGCTCCACTCACAAGCTTTATATGCAAGAACATCATTCTTGACCATTGCTTTCTTGTAGCACAGGTATACATCAGAGCCAACCTGGAAGTCACAAAGAAAAAGACAGTAAAATACAGGACAAGTTAGTGTCAGTCCATGCTGTGGTAATCCTATCACAATACGTTCAAATTAATGATAGACAAATGGCAATCAAAGTTACAAATCTCAACCTAAAGTCAGAAGACATAGGCATGTTATGAGGAAAATTATTCATTTCATCTAAATTTGAAAAACATAACTATGAGTCGGTTTAAAGATGTTTCATGACATTATACTAGTAGCCAATTGAAAATGAAAACTTGTCAAAGCTAACAGCTAGAGACTATACATTATACTATTTGATACATAGAAAATGACATGACAATTCTTTTATGGTGAAACCGAAAATAAACATTATAATGTATGTGATGACTTTCATATCAAAGCTATCAATTTCATTACTTAGACATCACAGGCTTTCACTATAATAATGTACTTACCACACCCTTGTTAAGGTTTTTGGGTATTTTCAAGAAGGTTAGAGGTGGTTCTTCTCCCTGAAACAGAAAAGAAAATGTTAAAACAAAATTTAATACAGAAAAAAGAATGTTAGCATTATTCAAAAACTTTAAAGAACTGGGGTTCAAAGGTCCACCAAAGTTCTATACCGAACTTGAGACAATTACAGTGTTTTGAGACTTTCTGTTTCCAGACAATGAGATTCTTGTAAAAGCTGTTGAACAAAATTCAATTTAAATACTGCATTTGTTTTGCATCATATAGATTGCTGAGGAGTACAGCTTAAGCTTTTAACAAGTGTGCACCGAGAGGATAAGAAGAAAATGATAATCATTGTTTTCTTGAGGTCTTACAGTACTATCCTCACTGGAAAGCGCAAGGAAGAAGAACAGGATTAAAAACAACACTGGAAAGAATTCATTTTTGTTGGGGTTTTTTTACTTTTGTTTGCAACACTGCAAGTGCAAGAACATTTCAGAGGCTGACTAATTTGCATGTCAACCCAGACCAAAAGGGACACAACATCCCCAGCAGATTTGGTTTTGGTTTGGTTTTGGCTTAATATCCCTTGCAACACTGTAACACATAGCAGAAAGACAGAGATGCCCGACCAAAGTGGGAGCGGGGATCAAACTCTCACCCTCTGTGTGATAGATAAAGAAGCAAACTGTTACACTACAAATGCCAGCTCATCACTGGAAAGTGCATGGAAGTAGAGTAGTTTGGTTTGGTCTGGTTACAAGCTTTACGTCCCCTGCACTACTTTGACCCTGCCTGTCAGGGCTAACCCGAGCTGAGAAGGAAAAAATCCCAGCAGAAAAAAACCAGTTCGTCCTGGCTCGGGATCGAACTTGGGTCTTCCTCGTGACAGGCAAAGAGCCTGACCATCGCATCACAACGTCGAGAACAACACTGTGAAAGAAGAGAAGATCACAACAAAAGCTTACACTCACTAACCACAGAAAAATGACAACTTCACTGACCCGACTGCCAATGATGACACAGATATCGACCACAACGAGGGTGTCGCTGGAGGCACACTTGTCAGCCCGTCTGTACGTGACGTAGGTGCGGCTGCTGGTGCTGTTGTTCACATTGGCGGGGTGGCCCTGCATGGTGGTGTGCACCACCTCACAACCCTCCATCACAAACTCTTTGCCCTCGTACAGGATGCTGGGGGGACACAGTATTAGCAATGATTAAGAACATTTTCTTCTCTTGCCAACTTTAATTGGGCTGACCTTCACAGCTAGCGAGCACCTCAGTGACTTAAAGTCAGATGGTAAAAGCAGTATATATTAATTCAAAAGGAAAGTAGATAAAGTAAGCCTACTTTTATTCTGTTTTATCTGAATTAATTTTGTTGGCTATTGTCAGTTTTACTCTCACATTTATCTTTGTCTTTTTGTATTTCAAACACATTTTTTAATGTTTTTTCCTTCTCTTTTCTATTCTGTATTCCTATTACTATATTTAAGTAAAATCACAACATCCCAGGATCTGCCGACCACCCAGAGGTACATAGGTAGGAGGGATAGAATATGATAAACCATGAGCAGCAGATTCTATATCTCACCCAAGATCTTTAAGCGGCGGCTTGTCCTGGCCTCGTCTGTAGCAGATGTACATATCTGGGCACCAGCGCATACTGCCATGGTTGAGATTGGCTGGAAACTCTGTAGGGGTCGTCTCTATGCACTCGTAGCCCTTGGGAACTTTTTCATTCAGGCTCCTGGTGATGGATGAAGATGAGCAGTTAGAACTGTCATTTTAGGAGAACTCATATGACGTATAATATATTGGTGTATAAAACAGCTCATAGGTAAGACAGTGTGTGTGTGTGGGGGTGGGTGCTAGACTTGATAAGGCTTGCGATATATAAAGACACTTTTGCTTTATATTCATTAACTTTATCTAACAAGTAACCTTTGTGGGTTATGACTACCCACCCAGGGCTTGAAAAACACCTGACTTCAAGACAAATGCTGAAGATGACCATTCCTGACATGGTCACTTACTTGTGAACGTGAAATTAAAATGAAAGAGCCGGCACTTGCAAGGGGACAGAGAAGTATTTAGGACTTCAGGGCCAGTATCAATAACCACTTGATCTTTGTGTATTGTATACTTGGCCAACAATGAAACACAATTAGAACACTTACTTGTTGATGACCGTGATGTCGGTGATGGGGTCCAGGCGGAAGCTGGGCTTGGTAATGGCCTCATTGGAGAACTCCTCAAGGGGAAGCTGTTGCTCCCGATCTAAACCGGCCACCACAAAGTAGTCGGCCACCCGACGCTCCTCCATCTGCCTGTGAGGGGAAACACACAAACAAAAATAGATTGATCAGAACAATAATTTAAGAAAATACCAACGACCTGCTTTGCCTTGCTTTGTTGAGGTTTCATGTTAATGCCAACACAGTAGGGTCCTTTCAATAATCAAAATAAGACAAAGCTCTCACAGGACTGTATATTGAAATAACACTCACAATATGGGTAAAGGATGTTGTTTGTTTCACAAAAATTGTTACAGTTCCATCGCCAATGTAAGGTCATTTCAGTGCCCGAACAGAGACTGGAGCAGTAGTAGCAAATAGAAAGAAATAGAAGAGGCAGATCATACTAGGGCGACCGCCAACCACCATTGGTCAATGGTAGATAGGCTTCTGTGGTGTGATGGTTAGGCTCTTTGCCTATCATGCGGAAGACCTGAATTCATTTGTATGTGCAGACTAACTGCATTTTTCTGCTGGAAATCATCACTCTCATTCTCGGTTGGCCTGGCCCTGTCAGACAGGGTCAAAGAAGCCCATCTATTAAATGACTTTAAAGAGTTACAAGTGACTTAAAGCTAGAAACCACAGCAAAACAAGCTGACATTATACACAGATTGAGAAACAGAAATTGAAATTTAAATAGACCAAAACATGATATACATCATGTATTTTATAGTAACAGTCAAGTAACAAACTCTGAAACCACAACTCCACAACCCAGACTGCTACATACAACCACACAAACCACTATCAATAGTAACAATAGTAACAAAATCACACCCCCAGAGACAGGCTCCAACAATAATTGAGGCCAATCTCTATCTGATCTCCCGCCGACTTTCCCCTGGTAAAGACTCACACAGACTGGCACAAGGCAAAGAGGAGATTGGAGAGAGAGAATACACTTTTATCACAACCATGACTCAGTGAACAAAAGGAAGGAGTATTATAAAGATAACACTGGCCTGGACCCTTCAACCTGTCTTTTACAGCTAAGATTGGGTCTGGAGAGACGGAGACCACAGCCTAAGCGCAGACTAGACTTTGAAGGTGTGGAAGGGAACAGGTAAACAGAAAGACTCCATAATAATATAAGAGCAGAGGGAAGAGAGTTAGTCCTCAGTATGGTTGGTTTTGATTTTGGTGTTGATTTTTATCTTTGTTTTGGTTTTATACCAACTATAACACTGTAAAGTCATTCTATAAGCGGGCTACTTCGACCCTTCCTGCCAAGAGAGTTTGTTTAGCTGGAGTTGTATGACACTATTGACACTGTGTAAGGTCATAACATTGCCAGGGAACAATACACTACACAGGACAGTAGTAACATGGAGGAAAAACGATAAGATTGTATTCTCGCAACACCCCCCCCCCCCTCCCGCGCGCGCACACACACACACAACTTTTCTATATTTAATTTTGTCATAAATTCCAACAAGTTCACGTCATGTCTGGGAAAAACCCGGGTCAATAAGTGTGCAGGTGTGAAGCGAGCTACACAAAAAGGAAACTCATAGTGTAACACCACTGTGAATACATCAAAGTAACTGTGACTTTCACGAGAGGGAGAGAGCTGTCGATATGTCTCGGTGTCTCGGTGTTCATATAAAAAAAAACGTAATCGTATATGCATTTTTCTCGATCGGTTGGTTGGTTGGTTGGTTGGTTGGTTGGTTGGTTGGTTGGTTGGTTGGTTGGTTGGTTGGTTGGTTGGTTGGT
>JAUKPP010229462.1:7500-13739 GCA_032273245.1 Phyllaplysia taylori | reverse complement strand
TCTTTCTTTCTCTCTCTCTCTCTCTCTCTCTCTCTCTCTCTCTCTCTCTCTCTCTCTCTCTCTCTCTCTCTTTCTCTGCCCGCGCTTCTGTGTGTATGAATGTGTGTCTGTGTACGGATGTGTGTGTGCGTGTATGTTGTTGCACGTGTGTCTAAGCCCCTGTCAGAATCCGGTCTTAAGTCTAACGAAAAAAGATTAATGCACATGTCTCTCACCTCTGGCAGAGAGCGAAGACATCGGAACCGATACTTCAGCACGTGTGCGACATGAGGAATCGACTCGGCCCTGCTTCACTCACACACTTTCTCTCTCTCTCTTTCTCTTTCTCACTCTATTTCTCTCCCTCTCTCCCCCCCCCCCCTTTCTCTCTTTCTCTATTTCTCTCCCTCTCTCTCCTCCTCTCTCTCCCCTCTCTCTTTCTCTCTCTCCCTATCTCTCTCTCTCTCTCTCTCCCCCCCCCCCTCCGCTTTCTCACCCTCTCTCTTTCACACACTCTCCCTCTCTCCCTCTGGTCCACATGCCAAAATACCTGTTGGTGCAGCACTTACATGTCTTGTGCTCTGTTGTATTTTCTTTCCGAGTGGCTGTAGGCCGAATGTGTGACATTTTGCACTTCACTTAGTGGGTTGAAGTCACATTTTCGTCTCGCCACAGTCTGGAGATAGCACGGATCAGCACTCAGCTCACGATGTATCCGACTACTTTCCACATTACTCACTCTTCATTCTGTCTCTCATCCCCTTTTTCTTATCCTCCCCCTCTCCTCCCTCCGCCTCTCTCATTTCCCCTCTCCTACCTTTCTCTCATCTCTTATCCTCCTTCCCTCCTCTCTCCCTCTCTTCCTTTTTCTTCCTCCTTCATCCCCCCTTTCCTCCCTTTCTTCCATCTTTTATCCTCCCTTCCTTCTCCCTCTCCTCCCTTTCTTCCATCTTTTATCCTCCCTTCCTTCTTCCTCTCCTCCCTTTCTTCCATCTTTTATCCTCCCTTCCTTCTCCCTCTCCTCCCTCATCCTCCCCCTGTCTCCCTCTCTAGCCTGGAGAGACTACAGACCGAGGTATCCGTGCACAGCCAGAGAGAGAAGGAGATGGTGGACGCCCTGAGAGACAGCGAGGACGTGCTGGCCAAGCGGAGAGCAGAGATACAGAGGATGAGGGAGCAGGTAGGGAGTTGGTTAGTTAGATAGGAGTGATTTATTATAGAGGCACCAGCTTCTTTGGCTGTTTTAGCCTCTTGGTTATCATCATCATCATCAATGTTGCCTGAAATAGATAGGAGTTATTTATAGAGGCACCAGCTTCCTTGGCTGTTTTAGCCTCTTGTTGATCCTCATCATTATCAATGTTGCCTGAAATAGATATGATTATTTATAGAGGCACCAGCTTCTTGGATGTTTTAGCCTCTTTTTGATCCTCATCATCATTATCATCATCAATGTTGCCTGAAAAGAACCAGTTGGCGGAGGGCCAACTACCCGACCCTGTGAAAAAAACATAAGTTACAGAAACACAAGGAAACACTCTTGTTCATACTATGGCATTATTTTCCTTTGAGGTGTATTCCACCTGTGTTTATCAGTGCATTTCCTAGTGGGGTTAAAGAGCAATTCACGAAATTTGTAAATTGAAACTGGTTTGTCTCAATATTACTAAAATAAGTCCACACGAAAAAAATACATGTTTACAGTCTACCTAAACTAGCTGCGGACCCGGCTTTGCCCGGGGTAATTGGAAAGGGAAGGAAGGTGGGGCAGACGGAAATATGGTCAGTTTTTGGCTGAAAGTGAAACATAACGACGTAAATTTCAAAACAATTAAACCTTCAAACCAATGAAACACTTTAGATGAGAACAAACAAATAGGTAGGTCTACTCAGATGCTACTTTTTTAAAAATCCAGTTGTAATTATAGGACTTCTTCGTAGACAACATTTCTGGGTTTTGCATTGGAGACAAAATACATGCAAAATGCCCGTCTCTAGCTCTTGATAGGTGTGCCCCCTGCCCACCTTAATTTCTTTTGCGTCTCTCAGTGTCTCTCTCTCTCTCCCTCTGTCTCTCTCTCTCTCTCTCTCTCTCTAACTCTCCAACAGTGCACAGCCTTTCTGTTTGCCCTTTCTCTCACTCTCTCTTTCGCTCTATCCATCTCTCTTTCTTTGTCTTTCGTAAATCAAAAGGGCTGGGGCCTCTCCGCTTCAATATCTCTCTCGCTCTTTTGCTCCCTCAAGAATTAAAATTTCCTGACAAATCGAATCCCAGTCCCCTACTTGATGGGTAGGGACCACTTTACCTTATTTTGCGATTACTGGAAATTGCATCAACATGAAAACTTGTCCTCTCTATCCCTACCCCCCCCCCCCTCTCTCTCTCTCTCTCTCTCCCTATCTATCTCTCTCTCTTTCACTTTTCTTGAATGAATTATGTGTGTACCGGTACTGTGGTGTAATGGTTAGGCCCTTCGTCTGCCATGCAGAAGACCCCGGTTCAATCCCAAGCGCGAACTATCTGGGGGGGGTTTTCTGCTGGGATTTTTCCCTCTCAGCCCGGGTTGAAGAAGCCCATCTCTTAAATGACCTTACAGTGTTGCAGGAGACGTAAAACTGGTAAACATATTATGTGTGTAGTTGTTCCTTGCTTGATTTTCTTTTTTTTTACTCCAATGCCTGAGGGGGAAACAGGGTGGTGATTGGGGTATAGAAACAGGTAAAGAAAATAATCACACAACACAACCTCAATAAGCAGCATACCATAATTTTAATGATACATGTAGATCTAATTGCCCTCATAAAATGACGAAAGTTAAATACATAAAAGCGAAAAATGTGGATTGGACAAATTTGCAACAGGACCCCTGTCCTTTTCATGTCGATAAAAATGTAAATAAGAAAAAAACAGGCTGCTTGCACCATGAGTGTTTGGAGTTCACATCAGCCCGTGCGGGAAAGTTACCAAGCGCACTCGCGTCGAACATGTCTTGAACGCGTGTTTATTGTTTCGTTCCTCAGTGGAATTATTACAAAGGCCAAAGAAGGACGGGAACTTTTTGTCAAACATAATTTTCTTAATTCAGGGAAGTAAGAAATCAAAATTCGAAGCCCGTCATGAGGACCTATCTATCTTTTTGCAGGCACCTGCAAATTTTCAACTCTGCAACTGTCGCAGTTTTCTGGGAAAAGTGAATCATTTGTTTCCAAGTTGTCAATATATATAGAGAGAGATAACAATACAAATTTTTACTGTATTGCTATAATTTACTATTGATTTCGCTTTTTTGAGGAAATGCACTGATTTCCTTAGTTCAGGTATCAGTTTCTTTGAAAACAACAAAAATAATTTTCCTCGTCCAGCTTGTAAATAGAATACTGCTTGAAATAAGTGTTTATTAGCCTACTAGGCTATACATGTTTGCTTCATTGCTAATGTCCACATTGCAAAACATTCTGCTTTTTGGCGCTGTATCTGACTTTTTTTTCTTTGTGATGGATATCTATCTTTTTGCAGGCACCTGCCAATTTGTTGTAGAATTTAGTTTGCTTGCCTTTACAGCTTCTTAGATTGAAGATTCAACTTTGATTTTACATCTCTTTTGTGCTATTTTACGGATTCGAGAGGGGAGGATTACGATGTACTCTGTTCCTAGATGCATACCAATGATACTGAATTCAAATTTCTTTTCCTGTATATTATTCAAACATTTCTTGTTTGCATCACTTTTTTTTTGCAATTTATATGTCCAATATATCTGTAACTATGCATTTATTCCTTTTTTAATATTATCTCTCTTTACTGTCAGAGCTACATTACTACTATATTATCATTTTGTTGAAACAAGATTAGCAAGTGGGACTGTATGTGTGTGTGTTAGTTTATTGCTGTTTGTCTTTTGTTTTTATTTGGGGGTGTGGTGCTGGCTGGGAGAGGACAAAAGTTTATAGGTTTGACATGAGAAGACCTGAAATCTCAGGAAAACTTACGATAAACTTTTGAAACACTTGACAGAAAAGTGGTGAACGGGGAGCGGGTTTCTTTGTCCATCTTTTCTTTCATTGAGTTTCAGTGAAGTGAGAAGTACTGAAATAGTTATTCGATTTATGCTTTAATATAGATACTCTTCTATGTTGTGGTGTCTCAGGGTCGGGACTTTGCCTTTAGGTTAACATTGTTAACCTCAGAAAAATTAGCACAGATGGTGGGTGGTTGGTGGGCGCTTGGGCCTGGTCTGCTCCTTCTTCTTCTTTCTAAATGTTAATATTGTCCTAGTCTATGACATGGTGCTAAAATGACTTGACCAAGTCAATTGTGACATAAGATCTAAAAAAAAAAAAGAAATTAAGTTACACAGATGAACTTTTTCCTGCCAAGATTTTTCAAGTAGCTGGTAGATCATGTAGTTCAAAACATTGTAATACAATCGAAAGAAAGCCCACCCATCTAAACTATCAAGAGTCTCTGCTGTAAGGGTAAGACTCTCCACCTATCACATGGCAGACGCGAAATGGATCCCCACTTTGGACGAGCCTTTTTGTGTCTTCTAGGATGTTATGTCCCTCTCAGCCCATGTTGGCCCTGACAGGCGGGATGAAAGTTAAGAAGCCTTCTTCTAAAATGACCTAACATTGTTACAAGGGTCTTACAATCAAAGTTGATTCAAGCAAGATCATCCACACTTTTCTTTTTTAAGATTGTGTTAAAGGAGAGGGTGTGCAGGTGTGTTTTCTTTGTCAACCAAATTCTGCAATATTTGTCATCAAGTGGACTAGTTACCTTATGTATACAATTGAACCTGCTCAAACGACCACCTGTATAAGATGACCACCTGCAGAAACGACCAGTTTCCATTGACTCCCAAATTACATTTTTTCTATACATTCTCCCTCTCTAAGACGACCACCTGTCTAAAACGACCACTTTTTCTCAATATTGGGTGGTCGTCTTAGACAGGTTTGACTGTATTACTTTTCATACTTCCTCGGTATTAATTCTCATGTGTATAAAATCTCGCGTGTGTATTTTATTCCTCTTCATCTGAATTTGTTAACAGCTTTTTGCGTGTTTCTCTTCCTCTCTCTCTCCCCCCTCGCTGTGCAGTCTGCCAAGGTTAAGAACGCTATAACTCAGAAGGTATTCACTGGTTCTGCTCTCCCCTCTGTCTGTGCCTGCATGCTGTGTCCAGTTTTGTATGAAGGGTTCCCTGACAAAATGCTATATATGCCAAAATTCTACTGTGTTCAGTGCTGTGGCTAGAATACTATAGGGTACACAAAATTCATTGAACGAAATGCCCAAGAGCCCATGATAAATGTCTGTCAATGAATAATTCTTAAATTTCTAGTTTATGAAATGCATTTTACTCCAAAACAAATAAATGCAAATATCTCAGATTGACAAAAAGGATATGTAGTGTTTTGTCACAAACCCTTCATACTCAATTTCATAACGCAACACACTAACAGGAGCTCAAATCAACAGAAAAATCTCAAGGTCTTCACAACTGCTGTCAGATTCGGTGAAATTGTAGGGACATAACCATGATGGCAAATGCAAAGATATGGGACCGATGCTGTGGTGTAGTATATAGACTTTTTGCCTATCATGCGGAAGACCCAAGTTCGATCCCGCATGCAAATGATTTGCTTTTTTTTCTGCCTGGATTTTTTCCCTCTCAACCTGGGTTGGCCCTTCAGGCAGGGTCGAAGTAACCCGTCTCTTGAATGACCTTACAGTGTTGCAGGGGATGTAAAACTGGTAACCAAAAACCCCCCTTAAAAACCCTGATAATGGCCACATGTAAACTGGCTATTGGAGAGATGGATTTTCTTGTACACAAAATTTATGACAAACGTAATTTTGAGCAGGGTTTTAGTTTTCCAGGTTTGAACTGATCCGGGTTTGAAATATTCCTCTTTAGGTTAATCGGTGGGCAGATTCTGTGGTGTGATTTCCACCACTTCTTTTAAATCTTACTATTGTTCTTATCCATTTTCTGGTCCTAAAAAGAAATCTAAAATTCCCGTACAGTGCTAATAGTACTGTAAAATCCCTTTTATCCCCCCAGGGAATCAACCCTTTAGAAACCAGTTTTTCTAACGATGCATGCACGACTTGTGGGTATAGGTATTTCTGTTTTGTTGAGAGTGGATTTTGGCACGCCTTTAATGTTCATGGTGTGGATTTTTCATTTGTCACGCACGTTTTTTCTTTTCATTTTCCGCATGCTACTTATTGCACTGTTTTTTCTATTTTG
>JAUKPP010229462.1:0-2500 GCA_032273245.1 Phyllaplysia taylori | reverse complement strand
GTGATGAAATCTGGGGACCCATAATTTTTAGAATAACATTTTTCTGCCTTAGTTTCTTAATGGCTGGTGCCATTTTTAATTAGCTACTCAACACTATTCAAGTCTTATGTTCTCTGCACAGGAAAAGAGTGACCTTGAACAGGTTAACGCTGAGACGACTCGCAAGGCGGCCGATCTTGACCGCTTACGTCAGGCGGTAGAAAGAGAGAGGCTGGAGGTTGACCAACTGACCGCTGAGAGGCAGCAACTGGACGACCGGATTGCCTCGCTCAGCCGAGAGAGAGAGTTGTTAGAGGAGGGATGCAAGACGATGGATGATAAGCTGAATACTCTAAAGAGGTGAGAGAGAAAACAAGCAGGGGGGAGAGAGAGGAGGGGGGGGGAAGGCAAGGGAGGAAGGAGAGAAAGAGTGAGGAGTAGGGAGAAGAGAGATTAGAGGGAAAGGGATGCAAGGTGATAGATGATAAGCTGAATATGACAGACAAGGGGCAGAGCTGAATACACTGAGGAGTTGAGAGAAGATAAGGTAGAGGGGAGAGGGACAAGGGGTAGAATGATATATAAAGAAAGCCAGGCAGAGGAGAGAGAGATTCTGAGGCGGATACTCAAAGCACAATAATCTATTATGATATAAATAATATGACTTAGTACCCCCAGCAGACTAAATAACATTGAGAAATATGCTCACTGACAGGCATTTTTGAAGACTCAAAGCAGAACAATCTATTAGAATATAAATATCGTTGGTTGGCTGATGAAATCGCGAATTCCACAAATTTTCCACAATCGTTCTTTTGCATATTTCCATGGTACTCAATCAGATACATGTCCCTGTAAAACGGTTTTTCAAATATTTCAACTCAAACATGACGTAATGTGAAAATCATGAATAATCACAATGCCCGTCAAGACGGCTGTTCAAATCGTGAACCCCACACCTGTGTGGAATTGACGATCTGATCAGGATGGTTTATGATGCGGAGCTGTCTGCTAGCGCTGTGAACGCCACGAGCGCTCCTTGCCGTAAGGGCGATTACGTTGAGCAAATAAGGGTCGGTCAGTATTGATGGGTATATGGTGTTGACGGGCAAATTTTTATCACATACGATTAATGAATTTCCTGTTTGAAAGATCCAGGCCCTGTTGAATTTGATTGTTTCACAAAAGCCCTCATATTCGAATGTGTAGGCCCAAGTATGCGCCCATCAATGTAAAACTGCTAACCAAACCAAAACACTCACATCATCCAATCTCTACATTTTCTTTGCCATCTCCGCAGGAATCACCGCGGCCTGGATGAGAAGACAGACTCGGCCACAGGCAGACTTGAGATGTTAGAGGCTGAGCTGAGGCTCAGGGAGAGAGAGATGGAAGAAGCCGAGGCACAGAAGGAAGGAATGGAGAAAGACATACACAGTCTCAAACAGAGTGTCAAAGGTGCACTATAATTTGTCATTCTTTTTTCCTGCCGTCTATCTCATGGGGGTGTCGGTGGCCGAGCAGTGCAGAGGTCCTGAGTGCGAATCCTGGGAGATTCACCAGGATTTTGTCCAAAGTTTTCATGGCTCTCACCCCTGCCCTATCGGACATGGATGTAAAGTTTGTAGACCTCGTCTCTGAAATTACCTTACCTTCCAAGGGGAGTTATACTACAACGGACCAACCTAGCAACTGCTCTTGTGGGTTTTTTTTCTTATTTTCTAGACTGTACATGTTGTGCAAAAATAAGGTGTATTTTAGGGGAGGAATCTTCAGATTCTAACATCTCTTTCTGCAGATGTAAACTTTCCATACTGCCTTGCCATCTTTATCCATTAATAACTATAAACTCGGGAAATAGGTTATATGTGGATAGACAGCTGCAAGTAAATAATAAATAAAATAAATCTACTATATTAGACATCTAGGTTTTTTTTTCTGTTCAGGCTCCAGACTTTATTACCGAACCAATTTCGATCATTTAGTCTAAAAAAATTTGCTTCGATCCCAACTGTGGGCTTTCCTGGCGTAATCAATAAAACAAGTTTGCATGCAATTATTTTTCGTATATTTTTAAAAAAGACCATTCTCAACTCTGTGTTAAAAACTCCTCCATAATTTCACTGTGAAAGTGGCTTTCGGATCAAGAGCTTAAATGTGCATTTCTGAAAAATCGGGAAAATTGTTGTGCTCCTAGGTCAAAAGATTTTGGAGATTGGGAGAAGTCCCCAGCATGGGTTTCAACTCTGGCAGTGGGCTTAGTGTATAAGAAAGGTATACTGGAAAGATCGACAGAGAAGGATATATAATGGGTACCATCATTTTAATAGAGGCAAAATTAATATTATCCTGTGCATTGTATGGGGATTTGCACAAGTAAATAATAAATAAAAATGTCTAATTTATTTATTTATTTATTTATTTTTAAATTTTTTATGTATCCATTAACCCCTTCCCTGCTTGGCCCGTCAAATTGCCGGGCCTGCTTGTGCTTCCTGTGCGCCATAGGCCCGTCAATTTG
>JAUKPP010229129.1:0-12057 GCA_032273245.1 Phyllaplysia taylori | reverse complement strand
CCCCCCCCCAAAAAAAAAAACCCCACCCCCCCCCCCCCCCCCCCCCCAAAAAAAAAAAAAAGACTCCCTCTAATTTAATGTCAACTTGAATTTGATAAAAAAAAAATGTATATTTACTTACATCTAATTGTGATGCACTGCACCTTCAAACTTGATTTCTCTTGTTTTATCTTGCCTTGTAGGCCTACTCTTGTTATAGGAAATCAGTCTTTATAAATGTAAATTTAAGGCCTACAGCCTAACTAACAGCTTTTTAGCTAAATCTACTACTGTTTATTCTATTCTTGATTTTTTTTATTATCCGTCCATCTATTCATTCATTGATTTATTTGTCTTCATAATGTGTCATGTAGGCCTATGTTGTATCTACATATTTTATTACTCCTTAGGTGGACCTGAAACTGTACATCTTCTCATTCCTTGATGCCAAAACACTGTGCTTGGCATGTTGTGTCTGTCAGGATTGGAGTCAAATGACATGTGATGAACTTCTATGGCAGCATCGGCTTCAATGTGACTTGAGAAAATGGCCATCAATCTCTCACATTACAAATCCTCAAATGTACATGGATGTTGAATGTGAATGGTCTACTAAAGAGATGTATGTTTTCCTCATTTTTTTTGCAATGCATTGAATTTATGTCTTGCCACATGTAAACTCTTTATTAAGTGGATTTCACAGCTAGAAATCATGGAAAATAATTTTAGTTTGATATGTCTTTTTATTCAGTGAAATATTTTGCTGCTAAAATGTGAGAGGGGATATTTCAGAAGCTCAAATCTTAGTAAACTGCCCATAGTTTTCCCAGACCACATAGCTTTCTTCTGTTGCTAGAAAGTTAATACTAATGTTTTCATTTGTTTAGAAAGTACTTCATTATACTCATAAATTCTGCCACTATAGGCAAACAACACTTTTGGGGCTAAAAAATGCAATAAAATATAGAAGTATGAAATGTCTTAGTCCTAAAACACTTTTGTCTATCAATTTTGGACAACTGGTTTTTATTGATTTTCTTCTTTCTATTTCTATTGCTTTGCTCAATGTATTCTCATTATGTAAATTACGTCGTTTTCAGATACCTGAGATGTTCACCTGACTTTCATAAACAGCTACATCAAGCTAATTCTACATTTCATCATGTGTCATCAGTCTTGAAATACTTGATGCCCAAAAAAATTCCCAAGGCAGCAATGTTTGGACCAGGATTAGAACAGTCGACCAGTGGTCTTGTGCGTAAGATGATGTATGAAGACAATTCGACATTCACCAGAGTTGCTATGTTTCCAGGACAATTTGAAGGTGATTATTCTTTCATCTGCCTATTGGTTATTTATACAAATGCTTATGAAGATAAATTTAGCAGAAATATAGAATATTGATACATGTATAGATAGTTTGCAAGATATAAAATACATTATATATCTGTGATACAGTGCACATGCCTAGATAGTTTTGGTACATTGCCAAAAAAGTGAAAGAAGCTGAAGTGCACTGTATGCTCACTGAAAATTACTTAACTACTACATAATGTGCTTTGTTAACTGCCCACTTTCACACAAAAATTGCTCTACAGCTTAAAGGTTGTTGCATGCCTTATTATGTTCGCTTTTTTCAGTAAAATTATTTTTTTTAAAGATGATTAACTTCTGTGGCTATGTTCAGGATTTCATGGAGCAGGGTTACAGCACAAAGGTTACATTTTAACCTAGAGTTTACTTAATCCTAAAGCAGCCTATGCAAGGGACTTAATCTAAGATGGTAAAGCTAAAGCATCAGGCTGAACAGACATTTGTCAATTTGGATAATACCAGTCATCATGTGGTATTTTATATCTTTTTGACCGTAAAAAGTTTAAGATATATAATGCATCACTTTCTTTCTTAATTTATATAATTTTAATGAGTAGCTTAACACTTATTATACTGATAACACCATTTGTTTATCAGGTGTTGGTGGAGGAATGACATTAAAGGTCGGCTCGGGACACTCTGTGCATCTATCAGTGCTCTACTCAGCATCAAAACAGGAGAGGGAAAACCATGCCGTGGAGGATAGGCTGCAGCGCAACAAAATGCTGCAGGTATGGGTACTTAACAGTACAGTTTGGCTTGGATTTTAGTTTATGTCTCTCGCACTTTAAGACCCTTAAAGAGGTGTGCTAACTGGGTTGAGAGGGACAATCCCCAGCAGAAAGACACAAATGCTCTGGTCTTCCGCATGATAAGCCAAGACCATTACATCATGATGCTGGATAACAGTAGGGTCTTAGTCTCTCTTGTCTGGTATCTGTATCTTGAAAGTTTTTTGTGCTCAGCAACCTCATCTCATCTATGTATGGAACACTAGACATTTTTGTAGAAGAACAAACAGGGATTTTTAATGAACTTGATATAACCAAAGTCTCATTATATTGCACCGGCGCTGTGGTGTAATGGTTAGGCTCTTCGCCTGTCATGCGGAGGACCTGAGTTCGATCCCCGAGCGCAGACGATCTGGGTTTTTTTCTGCTGGGATTTTTTCCCTCTCAGTCCATGTTGGCCCTGGCAGGCAGGGTTGAAGTAGCCCATCTCCTAAACGACCTTACAGTGTTGCATGGGGACGTGAAACTGGTAACCAAAAAAAAAAAAAAATTATATTGCATGCTCATTATATCAGAGTTTCGAGTATTTTTTATTTTGTCTCATGATTTTACTAACATTACCATCAGCATCATTATAATTTTCATGATGTTTTATTTTTTCTTTCAGTTACAACAGGGGGCTGATGCTGAGGGAAATGCTGCTGCAGAGCCGCAATATGAGCTCAAGCCACAGATCAAACATTTGTGTCAGATCCTTGACGCCTTCATATTTGTCATTGATGCATCAGAACCTCAGGAAACAAGTAAGTGTCAGTGATCAGACAGACTTTGATATATCAGTATCACTGTAAGCTTTTCTCAGTAGATGGGTAAAATTTTTCTTGAGTTTACAGTTGAATTTGCCCAAGTGACTACTTGTACAAGACAACCGCATGTATAAACAAACTCTTTGATACTAACTTTTTTCTCTTTACAATGGCACTCTTAGACTACGACCTATTAGTTGTTAGGTAGAGCTGTTTTTTTTACATTCTCTTAAAAGAATAAATTCTTTTGGCAAGTACAAGTACATGTGACACCAGTTGGCTGAACATTGATGATTTGATGGTAGTTCTAATTGTTATGATAAATGGATGGAGACACTAATGTAAATCAAAGAGAGGTTTAGGGTTGCATGTGTAGGCTACACTTGAGAGAGAGGGAGAAGAAGATAGAAGAGAGTGGTGGGGGAGGCTTTTGTGGCTGAAAAATAAAGTGCCTGACTTATAACACAAAAGTGCCACTTTGAATTACTGTAGGACTTGCCAGGATTTTTATAGTTTTTGTGACTCTGACCAGAAGTACAACTTTTTAGATGAAATTGCAGGTTTGCAAATGGCATTAATGAAGTCAAACAGTCAGCCTTCAAAGAGATCATTAAATGTAATGTAAAACTGAACGTTCTCAAACAACTGTTCAAGAAAACCCATGGAAACACAAACAATTTCATTAGACTTATTTACTTTCTTGAATGATCAGTTTTTGTAAGAGATGAATTCAATTTTTTCTTTCATATCCAGTTTAGCAATAGCAGGAATATTGTTAATGTGTTTATCTAATGTATTTTTTTACAGTTGTAAATGGCAGACACGAATTGAATGCTTTGATCAGAGAGAGGAAATCGGCGCCGCACGTCCCCCTGTTGGTGCTCTCCTGTGTGAAGGATGAGAGCAAACAACGCATCCCAGCTTGTGAAATCATTGACCTGCTGCAGCTGCCATCCATTACTCAACCGTGGATGGTGAGTTGTAAAAATGATTTACAGTAGCATTTAAAAAAATAATAGGCTACCTTCTCTGAAAAAGGGAGCTAGGTATCTGATATCTGGAATCATTTTCAGAGTTTTGAACATTTAGGAAGTCAATTTAGTAAAAGTCAAATCCATTTTCAGAAATTTCAATACATTTTCAGTAGCAACATCACCCAACTGAACAACATGCCACAAAAAGCCAAAAACATAGAACACAATAAAGATGTTCATATATCAAGCCACAAAGCAATCATTTGCATGTACAAACTGAGGCAACACTTAGCCTGTCCATTTGCAAATATTTATACATGTAC
The DNA here is from genome assembly GCA_032273245.1 of Phyllaplysia taylori. Classification (NCBI taxonomy): domain Eukaryota; kingdom Metazoa; phylum Mollusca; class Gastropoda; order Aplysiida; family Aplysiidae; genus Phyllaplysia; species Phyllaplysia taylori. The sequence goes on along the minus strand of JAUKPP010229129.1, from coordinate 7,870 downwards.
CACATACAAGATCTGGTTCTTTGTTTGTTTTGTTGCTGGTTCTTTGGTTTACGGAGCCGAGGAGAGGGTTTGTCCTACCCCTCAACTCCTCAGGGGTTTGGTTTTTCCTGACAAGTCATGTTTTACTTAGTCTATTTTGTTATTTTTGAGCTTCTTCTATTGTGGTGACAATAAAAAACTATGGTTGTGTCATAGTCCTCTAATCAAGAGTGCGATTCTGTACAAATTACAAAAAATCCATAGAGATTGGTAACTTTGCATTTTTGTCTACAGTCCTTTCCTAAAAAATCAATGTTACTAAGAATCTGATCATGATCACAAGTTTCAATTCCTGCCTGCCACATTGGGTTTGAGAATATGTTAATCTTTTGTGGAGATTTTTGATTTTGTAATTTGAGAATATTGCTGCATTATGTATCTTACAAGGAATATGTGATATTATGGTATGTAATCTAATCACTTGCAAAAACCAAAGGAATTTAATTAACTTCTCTATGATTATGTCTACAGGTTATTGATTGTGTCACCGACACGCTTGCCTCCGTGGATGCTGGGATCGTCTGGCTAATTGACCAAGCTCAGTACAGATAGTTCTAAATCAAGACTTTGTGACGAATGACAAGTCAATCAAAGTAAAGGCATCGTGCTTCAGCAACAAGCCTGCAGTTGCACAACAGAGCTACCGGCTCGGATGAGGATCAGTTCTAAGTCATCAGAACATGCTGTTGTGCTGATCAAGACCTGGCCAAGAGTCTTGAGAAAAGAGACGAATTTAGCAGTGCATGACCTCAGGGTTGATTCTTCAAACTGTCCGTTGCTGTGGATGTCCAGGACTATCACTACACTACAGACCTTCTCCTTTTTTAATGAATTTACTGATGGTGTGCTGTATACTTAGAGGCCTACTATAAAAAAAAGACTGGCTAAAACAGACAAGTATAATGGCAAAGATGCTGTGAATTATCTTACTTGAAATAATCAACATTGAGAATGTGATATCACATCTGTTGAGACTTCATTCTATCTATCGTTTTTTTATTCAAAATCTGTGATTTTGTAAAATTGTCTTTCTCTAGAATTCTATCACACTACCTCTGATGAATCAAAATATGAGATTGCTCTATTCCAAGTTGTTTGTAAAGCATGTTTTTATTTCCCTATGTCAGTTTAATACATTCCATTGAGGCCCAGGCCGTTTCTTCTCTTAGACTTCCCTCAAGAAATCTGTGATATTCAGTGTTTTCTGCAGTAGTCTCCCCCTAAATGCACAGTGCTCGGGACGGCTCCAACCCTGCATTTAGGCGGAGCGTGCATTTATGCATACAAATTGTATAGTAAAAAGTCCATCAAAATTCTAATGATAGCGAGCATTTATTTGTCATGCATTTAGGCAGAGACTATTGTATTTCCATGTCACAAACCATTAAAAGTTCTCTTCTCCATCTTTTTTTTCTATTGTTGCCAGTTTTTATATTTCAAGCTTGTGTATGAGGAAATGTGCTTGGGGTAACCCGGAGAACATGAGTTGATACAGACAGAATATTTGAAACACGTATGGAGCGAGCTTGGTGCGATTGCCCAAGATAGAAAAAGTGGAAACCACTTATTTGTAGCTAACACCCTGACGAGAGTGATGACAGCCATTGATTATGACGATGATAGGGAGATGCTTAGAGTGCACAATAAAATCTTTTTGCCCTTTAGATGAAAATGTTGAAAATATTCAAGTGTAAACCGGACTCCGTGGAGACCTGCACAAGTTGTCCCCCATGGGGTGTAGGTCACTGACAAGAGTCCTCCTCGATCCTGAGCAAGCTCCTCAAGCTTTCCCTGCTTTTGTCCTAATCTTGTTATGTCCACTGCCATATTTCGGCGTCATGTGTGTTCTTTCAATTTGTTTATTGTCAACTTCTTGAGCTGCAATTGTGCATGACACTGACAGTGCAAATGGTTTAAGAATGGTGGTCATGTATACTCAATTTATTAACCCATGACAGCTCAGATGAGTGAACTTTTCAGATGCGACTATACAATTTTGTACCAGTAACTCTTGAAACTCTTCAATTTTACTAAAAATTAAAGAGAATTGTTAAAATTGATAACATTTTCTTATCTCATTTCTTCAGTTCATGTGTATCTGTGTCTTTCGTGTGTAATGTTTATGCTCTATACCTATCAGACTGAGGACAGATGTTCGATCCCTATGGCTAAACTCTGATCATGAGCAGTTTGATTGAACCCTGAAGTGTTTGGTTTAGTTTCTAGCTCACATCCGTTGCAACACTAGGTTGTTAAGTCATGTAAGAGAACGGCTTCGACCCTGCCTGTCAGGGCCAACTTGGGCTAAGAGGGACTGATCCCAGCAGAAAGACACAGATGCTCGTCCTCACGTGGGTATCAAGCTCTGCTCTTCTGCATGAATGATAGATGAAAAGCCGAACCATTACATTACACTACAGATGCCAGTTGAGTCCGAAGCGTTTTAGTCCTAAGTGTGCAATTTATTGCTAGGTGTAATCATCCCTTCAGGTGCTTGTTTGTTTTGTTGGGATTTACAGCACCATCAACACTGTAAGGTCATTTCAGTGCCAGGACAATAGTAAAGGTTAAAGTCATGGGTTCAGTTTGGTTTACCTCCCCTTGCAACACTGTAAGGTCAATTAAGGGACAGGCTTCTTCAACCCTGCCTGTCAGGGCCAGCCTGGGCTGAGAGGGCCAAATCCCAGTAAAAGTAAATACACATGCTTGTCTGTAAGTGGGATCGAACCTGGGTCTTATGCAAAAAGTTTTGTGCATTTCATCAGTCAGCCTGACACTTTTGATGAGGTTATGCGGTGGTATGTAAACGTGTGACTCAGCAATGTTAAAGATCAAAGCCTGTCAGGACTAAGACAAATACTGAATCTGAAAGTGAAAGATCCCACATTCAGAAATAATAACCTGCCATATCATGAACAACGGAGGATTAATAAAAACTCAATACCCTGTATTGTTTCTTTGGTTCGAATTTTCCAGCACTATTGACACTGTAAGGTCATATCCCCTACAGAATGTAGATTAGGGCAAAAGTGACACATAGAAAGTAATAGAGGAAGTTAAAGGAGCAGATCACACTTAAGCACCTGCCAAAAACCAACCCGGGTACACTGCCTACTCTGTAATAAAATTAAAATCACCAAATATAAGTATAAAAAAAGCATTTTTATACTGTAGATTGGACAATGCTTTATTTTTCAACAACTGCTCCAGCACCTACTGTAAGACTCATTCTGCACCACACTCACATCACACAACCAATCAAAATGTGTAGCAACATGATGAAAACAGGCACTTGTCCAAATATAGGGAACAGAGAAATCAACGTTTTTCCAACTGCCGACTAATTTTTATCCTGAAAACTTTTTTCTCTTCAACAGTTGGACAAATATTGATTTCTCCCACTCAGTGCCTGATTTCATTGCAACATGATACATCGTTGCCGTAATTAATTAAACACGTAAATCCATTTAAAACAATTTTACATGATTATGTTTACTGAAAATTTGAGCATTTCCTGGTTTTTGGCGCTCACAATATCTATGTGTGGTTTAGAGAATTGCCAAATAATGACATTGAAAAAAAAAATCATTCCTCCAATATGTGGATACGTGTTGAGAAATTACAGCGACGACATGTGTTCCTTTACAAGCAAACAGCTTCAATCTCAAAATGGGGACATCACACACGTCAACATGTCTCTTGCTGGAGTACTATACAAAGATATCAACAGAGAATCAGTGGTAGCAGCAAATGCAAATCAGACAGTCATGAACACAGTGTCAAACACACAAGACTTTCCCACACAGCAAAACTTGGCATTTAGCTCACCTTATATATTCACTGGAAAAATTGACAATGTCTCAAAATCAAAAATATAGTTCGTAACCAAAGCAAGTTTTGTTAACAAAAATGCTGTCTATCTTTGTTTTATTTTGGTCTTTTAAAAAAACTCAACAGAGCTCACAGAAGGTCTAAATACACATGTTGTATTATGATCTCTTACTGCTATGGAGCCAGTCTTTGATTAACAAAATTAGTTTTCTCATTTCAATTAAATTTTGTACCAGTACCAACTGAAATAACGAAAAAGTAAAATATTGTGAGCCTGAGTCTCCTATTCTAAAGAAAGTGCTACACTGTAATAATTTACAACACATCACCCAAGTTCACATTGGTCAAATCAAAATAGCGGTCTTCCATCATACCTGTTATAATGAGAGCATATATCCTTACTGAAAACCAGGTTCTACGTGCTTTTATAACTCGTTATTTTTCAACAGATCTAAACTTATTCTGAGAGATTCTCACCTTCGTGAGTAGAATACAGAATACTTCAGCGTGAGCTATCGTTTTCATCTTTCATACACCATCTTTCACTCTTCTTCACACAAACCTCGGATTTTTTGGTCATTCCGGTTTCTTTAAAGATAAGTACAACTTTTTGTTGATAGTTGTCTTGTCCGGGTTGATTTTTTTCAGCAGCTGAGCAATCACCGTGGTGATCCTCTCATTCGTCATGTTCAGTTTCTTTGATTTGAATTTTTGCAGAAGGTCTTTGGTGGTCATTGGCTTACGCATCAAATACCTCCGTATCGCGTCCTCAGAAATGCCGTCACTGAAAAGGAGAAAGAAAAAATGTCCCCATATGCTTATGCCAGCGAAAAAAAGTATTGGATTGTTGCACCAAACTGATTTCAGGCAACTAGGACCCAAAAAGTACAAGACATGCTGTGACTAAGATAAAAAAAAATATGCTTCTTTAAAAATCCAAGACAAAAAAAAGCTGGGTGTTGTCCTTTTCAAAACACCCAGGTCTAGCTAAATCTGCTCTTGAGACCATGTGTAACATCTGCGTTACCCTCCACCCCTGGAGTTTTCCAACTACTCCAGGCCGAGATAACCACCTGTCCAACAGAACCTTGACCACTATATTTCACTGACCAAGAGCCTTAATGACCCGTCTGAGACATGGACCTCTCAACTCACATAAATAAACAGAATGCTATAAACAAATCACCAGCCCCTGACATTTTATATATAGAACAATGAGAAGTATGAGTTATGATAATATATATACCTGCCATATTGATCCATCCCATAATAAAATTGAACAACCAGATGACAACATATTGAGTGGTGGCACTTCAAAAGCTAAGAGTAGTAAGAGGATCACATCAGGTCAATAATAATGGATAAATAAGCTACTACTAACAACAATACTGCCCCCCAAAAACTCTAAAGCACCTGAAATTTCCATACCTGACGTCCAACTTGTGCTTTTTCAAGCTGGGAGATTTACCATCGGCAGACTTTTCTGGTTTCCGTTTCAGACCTGGTCATGGCAAGTGGAATATAAAATTATGATTTTGCCCAAAAGCATTGCAGTGATTGACATGAAGAACAAAAAGCCAAGCAATTTGTCGCCTATCACACGAAAGGGCGTATCCCTGTTTTCTTAATTTTTCAGGATAACAATTTTACAGATTTTTAGATCTTGGTTGCTTCATCCTCTTCCCTTGTCAATTTTCATGCTAGTACTCTAATTAGTACTCTAATTTTTAAAGCTAGGGATACGCTGTTTCGTGTGAACATAGATTTGAGAGAACGCCATCTACTGGTGGTAACAGCTCAAAAACGTCAAAATCTGGAATTACGCCCTTTCGTGTGATAGGCGATGAATTCTATTACCTTTTTCACCTTGTATTGGCTTAAACAGAGAAAGAAGCTGGTGCCTCTATAAGTAAGAAACCCCGCCACATCCACCCTTACCAGTCACACACAAAGCTCATAGTCATGCAACTAAGTTTAGGGTTTTCATACTTTGATGTATAATCCTTAAAATATTGTTTGTGATCCTCGTGGAAAGTGATAATTTCTAAAGAGTAGCCCAGTTTACCTAGTTTTGTTCTATTTACACCAACACCCTCACTTCGAGTTCCCGGACACGAGGGTTGAATCAACCTAGTCACTTGTATGGAACAGAGAACTGGGAATTTATGTATGGAACAGAAAACAGCGCATTTACGTATGGAACAGAAAACAGCGAATTTACGTATGAAACAGAAAACAGTGAATTTACCCCAGTGCACCAAATGTGGCATGAAAGCATTCTAGCACTGTAATAGTTATAGTTCAACAGCGATAGAATTCAGACATGGCGATATATATTAAGCATAATAGAGAGTAGCCATTGTTACTCAGTTTTTAACTTCTACCTCCTGCAGCAACAACATAAAACAATACAACGAAGACTGACGATATCAAAATAATCGGAAATCTCGCTCCCTGGTACACAAACACCACCTTCCAGGTAGCAATCAGACAAATGTTGCCTACTGACAAAAAACACATGGAAATACCCTCAGGCTAACTTAAGTCTGCTAAAAAAAACCTGAGAGGTCAAAACAGCAGAAGCTGGTGTCTCTATAATTAATTTACTCCAAACAACAACAGCAAGTATTTCACAAACAAGAACACCAGTGTATCCGGAATTTTCTGAAATGTGTCTTTGCCCTGTACCACAGCTTACAATATCCCCACCACTGATCCAGTGAATGTTAACAATCCAGACATCAAGAATAATGGCACAGCTATGAGAAAACAGTAAGAATCTTGGCCGGCTCACCTCTTTCTTTCTGCTTGTCATTCCCTTGGTTCACGTCTGTCTTCGCACCGGGCTCAGATGACCCAGCCTCCGTTTTCTCTTTCTTTTCTTTCTTGATTTTCTTATCTCCCTGTGCAAAACAAAAGAAAGAAATTAGAACCAGACAACACGATATTATTATGCTCTTACAATAAAAAAAAGTCACGATTAATGCTGCTGAAAATTATATCACACATGTTTTGTCTTAGGATTAACGTAGCTGGGTTGATCCCATGACTGGGTTGCTCACACAATCTCCCGCTCTCAGCAGATTGATGCCCTAACAACTTGCCGATAGTGGATGTCTGTGTATGTGCTACGTAAAAAAAAGTGAAATGAATTCTAGCCCAAAAATTTGTTGTCAGACTTAGAATAAGAATCAGAATGTACATTGGTCTCTGACGAGAAATTTGGCATGGTCAAGTTACAGTGTCAAATGACAGCACCAACAAGTGCAACTTGTTGTGTAAGACAACATGCAGTATTACATTCACCAAAAAAAAAAATTTGCTGTATGAAGATGTTGGTAAAGAACAAGAAAACAGAGAAAATCCCTTACTTGCAAGAACAATTCTGAAGCTAATTTTGCATCCTTCTCAATGTCAGAGTCATCTTCGGAGCTTGAGCTGCTACTGTCGTCATCACCTGGACATTGTGGAGGGAAACAGCAAGGGTGACAGAAGTATGGTAAAAAAAAAAGCCATGTAACATCTAGATTTCATTCACAATCACAGACTCCACTGCACCTTGAGAGAAAACACAATTATGGTAAAATAAAGCCATTTATTTTTTTCCCCATGCCCGTTCCTATCTATAGTGACGCTTGTTGAAAAAGTAGCAATGTGCTTTGTATGTGTGAGGTCAACGAAAAGGATCTTGTTCATGTTATGGTTACAGTCAAGCTTGAATCTTTTGTGAGCTGGCTGGAGAACATGCAGTTTATAGAACGCGATTATTCATGCACACAAGTTGAGTTTTAACAAACTTCCAATTGTATTGGGAGTATGTTTTTTTTCTTCTTTTTTGTTTGTTTGTTTGTTACATTTTCTTAAGCTGATTCTGAAGAAAATTGTGTTAGTCCTATCATCTCCAGCTCCATCTGAGTCACGGGCGGACAGAGACCAGTGGCTATATGCATCAAACTAGGCGTAAAACTTTACGACTGTGTAGAACGTTACACTAGGTGTT
>JAUKPP010229018.1:0-13741 GCA_032273245.1 Phyllaplysia taylori | reverse complement strand
TTTTTTTTCTTTTGACCTTTCAGCAAAGTTCAATTTCGAGTAAATCGCGCGTGTTCACGTTTCATACGCTCTTTAATATGCAAACGCTGCTTTCTTTTACTGATTACACCAGCAAAGAACGCAGTTGAGATCGAGACGAATTTCATAAGCGCTAAATAGTCGAAATCGGTTCAGTAATAAAAACCCAGGGTTTTTTTAATTAGATTTTTATCATTATTTCTAATCCTAACCCTAACGCTTAACCTTTCGCAAACCTTCATATTTACCCCTATCCTAACGCTAACTCTATAATCCAATTTAGATTTTGTAGTGCGGAGAGCCTTTAATTATGGATCGGTTGTCGGAATCAGTCATCACCATGTTGTCATCTCAGGGTTCATTCACACCAAAGCTCCGAGTCCGTTCAACCGTCTCACATTAGGTCCCAAGTTGGCCCTGGTTGGAGACGTGGTGTTCATACCAGACCACGCGTCCGTTTGATGGAGTGCCTTTCGCCTCTTCTAATATGACATTACAGGGTTGCAACGGGCGCAAAATCTTAAAACAACCAACCAACTCTCTTTATCTGTCCCACCCCACCGACAAAGTCAGTTCGTATGATATGAAGTATGAGCAATTGGTGACTTAATGTCTAATTTAACATTGAATATTCTATAGATGTATACAGAAAGAGTGGACTTTGTACAAGGTTCTTAAAATCCTGGAAAATGTCGAAACTGGATCATATTACGATGAATGCTCAGCACCACCTCGCCAATTTTTTTCCAAATGTAATGTATGTTTTGCGATTTAAATACAATTTTTTTGTTTTATCGAACATGGCTGGGACTTTTTGCGAGGCAATCAATGCTACGTTGTCTATCTCCACTGTTATATATGATTGCTTTGGTTAACAGTTTTACCTCCCCTGCAACACTGTAAGGTCAATTAAGAGTAAAGATTTATTTATTTAGAGAGGCACCAACTTCTTTGGCAGTTTCAGCCTAAAGATAGTTTAAGAGAAGGGCTGAGAGGTTGGGGGGGGGGGGGGGGGCAGTAAAACACTCCTTAGATCGTCCGCGTGTGGGATCGAACTCGAGCCTTCCGCATGACAAGCAAAGAGCCTAACCATTACACCACAGGGAAATGTTCGACAGCCCTAAGACTAAGCATACTCAACAAAACTGACAAATCTTAATGCAGGAAGTCATAGTCTTGACCCTATTTTGATGAAAAGAGATAGAGCAGCCCAGCAGCATTCTAGGAATTGTGTGTTTTGTTCATCAGTATATCCTATTTTATAGCCAGCTTTTTCGACTAAAGACACGCCCAGTGATTGCCAGTTTATTGCGTATTCTGGAATATCGCACATTTTGAAAAAGAAAAGGTTGGCGTCTAAAATTTGGCATATCACTGATGCCCGATTATCAAAGTCAACAAAATTTCCATAAACGTGATTTTCGCCTGGACACACAATATCTGAAGTTTTTGTGAAAATTCGTCTAGTATTATGCAAAATATGGCGAAAAAGCAGGAACCCTGTATGTATAATATTATTGGAAACCCTCTTATTCAAACACTTCACACTTGAATGCTACACCAGAAAAAAAGAAAAACAAAAAAACAAAGAGAGAGATGGATAGAGAGATGAAGGGGGGGGGGGGATGGGTGCGGATAGAGAGTAGACACACAGAGATGTGCCTAACATATAAGTGGGTCCCACCGAAGGGGTTAAGGAAGTGCTAGTAATCCAGTTACGGGAAGCTAACCTGACGCAATGCAAAATCGATGGAAGCGAGAATGTGGTTAGTCTGCGAAAGCTAGCTCGGGAAGCAAGGTTAATTCGCGCCATTAGACCTCATTGTTGATGTCAGGCAACTGAATTCAATAATGGGAGACCAGCCAGGGATGAAACACGTCTCTCAGACGCTAGCACACAACACACAAACTCTCCGTCAGGAGCAGCCCTCCAAAGAAAATCTTGAAATTGCTTTCATGGTCCAACAACTCTCAATCTCTCCCCAGCCTCTTTCTCTCTCTCTCTCTCTCTCTCTCTCTCTCTCTCTCTCTCTCTCTCTCTCTCTGTGTGTCTGTGTGAGTGTGAGTGTTTATGTGTGTGTTTGTGTGTGTGTGTTGATCTCCCCCTCTCTCTCCCCCTCTTTTCTCATCTTATCTTCTTCTTCTTCCTCTTCTTCTTCTTCTTCTTCTTTTTCTTTTTCTTTTCCTTCAGATTTATTAACAAGTGAAATGAATTAATTAAGCACGAAAAAACTCTTGTTACCATAGGGGAACTTAATTACAAACGAAGTGGAAATGCATAGGGCATAGGCGAGTACATGAGGTAATCTTGTGCAATTAAAAAAAGGGGGATGTCACTCCTACAGCTTTACACCGTGCAGTGTCTGCGAAGGACTCATTTCACACATGGGGACTAATAGATGATGGCGAATTATTTTGACATGTCACGTCTGATAGCTATAAGAATGGAATGTTAGTCTAAACTGGAACCACCATAGCTTTGTATCGCTTTTAATAACCAAGAAGTTGCAAGAGTGTCCTCAATTCATTTGCAGCCACAGAATTTGCTTCTTTGGACGATTTCTTACTGCAATTTGAAAAAGTCCATCAACATTTACTTTTCAATTTAAAAAAAAATCCCCCAGCCCCAATCAAACTTTAACTTCAAGATTAAGACAAGACTAGACCAGACAAGACAAGACAAGGCATGACAAGGCATTGCAAGGGAAGGCAAGGCAAGGTCAAGACAAGGCAAGGCAGAGCAAGGCAAGGTAAGGCAAGGCAAAGCACGGCAGCGCAAAGGTAAGGCAAGACAAGGCAAGGCAAAGCAAGGCAAGGCAAGGCAAGACAAGACAAGACAAGGCAAGACAAGACAAGACAAGGCAAGACAAGACAAGGCATGACAAGACAAGCCAAGACAAGACATGGCAAGGCAAGGCAAGGCATGACAAGACAAGACAAGACATGGCAAGGCAAGGCAAGGCAAGGCAAGGCAAGGTAGTGCAAAGAATGGAAAGACAAGACAAGGCAAGGCAAGGCAAGGATCTTTCTTTCTCTCTTTCTCTTCCATCCTTTCTCTCTGTCACACTGCACACACACACACACACACACACACATACACACACACACACACACACACACACACACACACACACACACACAAACATACACACACACACACACAGACACGCACACACACACATACACAAACATACACACGCGCTCATACATACTCAGAGGTAAGGGGTTCTCGTGGTTGAGAGATTATGGTTTTGGCCTCTCATGCTATTAGTCCCGTCTCGATCCCGAAGCAGTGCCGGCATTTTTCCCACCAAATTTATTTCTTCGTGTCCTCAAGCTTGTCTATGCATTTAATGATAGTCTCTGACTCTTCTTTTATCTTGCTTTCCCCATCCTCAACTGCTCTTATCTGCCTACTTTTTTCCTCCTCGCTCACTCCTTGTCTACCCCTTCTCTCGCCCAACCACACCCCTGATCTAAGATCCAACACCTGTTCTTCTCGGATAAGGGAAAATTCTTGTAGGCCCCATGTGTACGTTGTGCACAATAAAGATCTCTTGGTGGTTGAAAATCGGAAAAAGTAGTAGGCCTACAGGGCAAAATGTAATATTAATTCCTAGCCAAATACATCTGTTACAATATATTTGGATGCTGCCCTTTTTCGATGGCCACGTTGCCTGCAAGCAAGTAGCCTGTTTGACTTGGACTACCTGCCAGCGCAGGAAAGCATGTCAGGTTCCCGCTGCGTGTTGAAGTAGAAAACTGTCCGCAGTTGTCTGCCCCATTTGGCCCGGTTTTGTCGTAGATGGACGTAAGGGTGCGGGCCAAATGGCGATGGCAATTTCGGGCAGTTTTATCTGCAACACACAGCGGGAAACCTGCTAGGCAGGAACATAATTTCTTGCGCTGACAGGTGTTCCAAGTGAAACAAGTGACCGGCTTGCCGAAAAAGGGCAACAACCATATATATCAAAGTACATTATTATGTATTTCGGTAGGAATTTATTTTCAATTTTGCCCGGGTGGCATTCGATTTTCAACCACCAAGGGATCTTTAGCGTGCGCAACATGCAAATGGGAACTCCGAGATTATTTTCCCTTATCCGAGAAGAACAGGTGTTGGATATGAGATCAGGGGTGTGGTTGAGAGAGAGAGAGGGTAGACAAGAAATGAGAGAAGAGGAAAAGAGTAAGCAGACAATCAAGATTCAGAGAGGAAAGTTGAAAGCATAGACAAGGTAGAAGAGACGAAGACATAAATTTCAGGGAGAAAAATGCCGGCAGTGCCTCGGGATCGAACCCTGGACGATAAGCATAAGAGGCTAAAACCCTAATCTCTAGACCGCGAGAACCTCCTCTTATCTGTGTGGGATGCGCGCGCGCACGTGTGTGTGTGTGTGTGTGTATGTGTGTGCCTGTGTGTGTGTAGTGTGACAGAGAGAGAGAGAGAGAAAGAGAAAGAAAGAGAGAGAAAGAAAGACACAGAGTTTGAAAGAGAGTGACAGACACAGAGATGTATAAATATATAGACGGGCCTGGCCTGCAACTGACAAAACATGTCAGTGGACGCGCGGCCTAAGGTAGGCTATAATTTTTCTGTAGTCAGAGGCAGTGTTTGTGGATGTCTTTGCTCCCACGTGGTTTTGCCACCGCAGGAGTGTACTCAGTGAGAGTTTTGTGAATTGTTTTCTTCAATTCCGCCAAATAGCCGTCTGACGATTAAAAAAAAAAGGTGTTGATGAGTACCCAGCTATAGACAGCAAAAGAGCTTGTCAGTATGTTAGTGTTTGAGCGCTTGTAAAATGGCAGCTTGCACTCTATACTTCACAGGAAGTTGAGAAGGTTTCTGAGTGACTTGGTCTCCTGGGGTAATAATGATTGTAAAGCGCATAGAGCCAGTAATTTGGATGCGCCCTATATAAATGCAATCCATTATTAACAGATAAGATTATGTTTTATTAAAATCATTTCCTTTGCAACACCTTAAAGTTAGCACCAGAATCACAGCTTTTAACAGCCAAAATACAAACGGGCTTCAAAGAACAGCAATATCCTCAAGGAGCGCTCCTAGATGCAGCAAGTGCAATGCAGAAGCTTGTACAATAATGCTGGCATTGAATAGTATTGGGTTTCCATGCTGCTGAGAACCGGAAGCGTTGAACCGCATTTCATGACCAACAATAAAATCAGCCATTTCAATCAATGAAGATGCGGTGCATGTCCCGGAAAACAGCTCTCATAGCCGTAGGGCACCATTTGAAAGGATGGGATGTACAACAGAATATAATGCGCAAGCGATTACACGAGATAAGGCATTTTGATCGCAAGCCATATTATTATTCTCTCTCTCTAAATCTATAGTAAATGCTAGTCGCAATAAATTAACGCCACCTTTTATAGGCGAGACAGCATCTGCCTGTTTACCCGATGACCCTTTTCACTAGACTTGTCACCAGTTATCGATCAAAACTTTTTGGACGAATTTTATCCCACTTTTGACCTCCAGTGGAACCTCTAAAAGTCGTTAATATTCGTAAGATTTTCCCAATCTACCTTCCTTGCGTTTGAGAACCGTTAACATTTAAATGTTTCGTCATAAACAATTCGTTAATGCATGTTTATGTTGTTCAATAGACCCTTGAGTATTGCGTTTTTAAATGTGATCTCCATACTATTATAATATTGTGAAAAGAGAGGTGGGATAAACCAATTTTCCTCCTTTATAAGTGCAGATCTCACTTTGTTGACCGGGATTAGGGTTGCCAATTTGGCAAATTTTCTGCCAAATCCCTTTTTTTGGGGCAGAATTTTAAGTCGACTGGCAGGGAAAAAATAATTTGGCAGTTTGGCAGATATTTGGCCGATTTTATTTTCTGAGGCAGAGGGATGGATGCTTTTATTTTTTTACAGCACAAAGATTTTCTTAATTAATTAAGTGACGATTTGATTGTGGCAAAGCTACATCATGGCTTACACGTAACATAACCGTCACAATAACAGAGGTGAAGAGACTTTTGGAGGCAGGTTAGCAGTGTAAGGGTTTACAGGAAGACTTTGCTACATTATTTTTTCTATGCTGTATAGCCCTACTCCATGCTTTCCATAGTAAAAAGGGGGTCGACTTTACTTTACACTTGACTGGCATTTTTAGGTTTTATTGATTTATATTTTTTTTTAAACTTGTGAAATTTTTTTTTTTAAAGAATTTTTTAAAATGACATTGGCCTTCCAAATTTTTTGTTTAAGAAAACGGATGAGTTTTCTAAGGGGGTGCTACAAATAGTGTGGTTTGGCAGATTTTTGTGGTGTTTGGCAGATTTTTTTAATCAAATTGGCAGAATGCCTGAAAATAATCTGGCAACCCTGAACGGGATGATACTCATTTATGCATCTGTTATAATAGAATCCTGTCGGTCTTTCTGGTACACATTTCTCAGCCTCTATCAATTCTTCTCTATTAACATGCATAGTGTTCCATTAATGGTCAGCACAAAAGAAGCATTCAAACTTCCGGTGTCAGATGCAATGGCTGAATGTAACGGCTACGATGGTGGAGCAGATCTTATGGGTTAAAGCATTGAAGACTTTACGTACCAGTCCACGACTCGTGTAAAAAATTATGGTTGTCTAGCTTTCTCTTTGCAATGCAAGCTGTCGGCCACAATGGTTAGCAACTATACAGAAAAAAGCCTGGCAATACAGAGACTCAGTCATGACTATTTAATTGTCCTTCCGAAGAAACTTTGCCATGACATACTTTCAAAAGTGTCCCTAGCTGTCAAGGGGAATCATTGCTGGCTGGATCTTCAGGTTGACTTAAGAAGGAACACACGCTTGATGACATCCTGTATAATGGGATCAGACATTTTCTGGTTACATTCGGAATAAAGTGCAAGCGAGTTGCGCTCTCTAAAAATAGGGGCACGATAAGAAAAACGAATAAAAAAATACCCAAACTGTCTCTTGCTTCACAAATGCTATATTTCTTTGCACACCGGTTGATTCATATAATTTCCACAAATAATGGATACCATTTTAACAAATAGCCAAATTAACTTGTACGGTTAGCGGCAACATGTCAAATGCCAGCAATAACAATGTGTCCGTCTGGGAATAATTGCGAGTATAACGTACGCATAGCTTTTAAGTTGTATATTTATTATATACAAAGCTTATTATTTTTAGTGAGCAGTAGGCCACATGCCTTTTAATAATTCTGTAACTACTTGTAGTTGTTAACTTTCAATTTTAGATTTCCCCTCAAAAGAGAAAACAAAAACACGAAAAATCTGAAGCAAAAATCAACCCCTTTTGTAACTGTTTCCAGATCAAATTATCTAATGTTATGTTTTAGAAACAGACGGTTGTAGTTGTCAAAAAAGTTTATTTACATCATATTTTTTACTTTATCTGTTGCTTTTTAGAGCCGACCTGTATCATGACTACAAAAAAACACCTAAAAATGGAAGTTCAATGTTAAATACATTCCCGTTGCTATGACCAAAAAGAGAAAATTCGCTTTTCGGAAAGTGAATTTTTCGGGGCTTTTTAGTGGAAATGTCTCACTTTTGCACCAAACGCATCTGTACACGTTGATATTGTTTCCGGAAACAATAAACTACATTTTTATAACCCTACTTCCTATTCCAATATCAGTACTGACTTGTTAAAAGCATATTATTACTTGCCTATAGCCTAACGTTAAAAAAACACGCACGCCCTCGTGCATAGTGTTCCATTATTGGAAACGAATTTTGACATCTGAAAAAGTACCGAAAATTTTGGAATTCACAAAAAAGCAACGTGATTCCTTTAAATGCATGTCTACAGGTTTTGAGAGGTCATGCATAAATGGGTTTAATATGTCCTTTTTTCTCTCCATCTGAGGATAATATGACCACACGTAGTAGCTCTGGTTTGAGAGCATCATAGGGGAAGGAAACGTTGTTAGCGCGCAACCAGACTTCAATATCTGGCTTTCGCCAGTTCGAAATGGGAACTTTGTCTTCTTCAGCTATAATATTATTATGCTTGTGATAGCTCGCGTTATCCATCATAATACATGATGATGTCTCCAGAGTTGGGATCACATGACTAGTTATCCAATTTTCAAATATCTCACTGTTCCTTTCCGCGTGATAGTCACTATTATCAGTTGAAGACGGAACAAGTTTGTGCGGCACCAGAAACAACCCCAGTATTCTTGCTACAAGCGCCAGCGATGATCAGCCTTTCACCGTCCCATCTGCCGATTGCCATTCTCTTTCCTTGGTGTAGTGTGCAATTATCCACGTTTTATCAAGGTGCACAATGTTATAGCCCTCTGCTGGAAACAATTAGGTGCGACCTTTCGCACAAAATCTTTCTATTGTGTCCGACTTGCTTACGAGAAGACTTTTAGATCCAGTTCCGTTTCCACATTCTACCTTAGTTTCCTCAAAGTCGCCAACTCGTTTTTCAGAAAACGTTGAAGAGTAAGTCTCCTGATCGTCAAAGTCATCGACTTTATGTTTCTTTAAAGGAGTTGTCAGATTGAGATCTTGATATGGATCTTGTGGAAATCGACACAAGTATCGCTCAACAGTGTCCACTCAGAGAAAAATTTCTTTGAAATGTTTTTAACCCTAAATTTGAAGCCAAGGAGTATTTTTGCGAAGAAAAGTCATGCTTTTTTATTCTTACTTTAAATTGTTGCAAAGCAAACAATTTTATTACATAGGCTACAACAACAGTTTGTACTCTGTAAAGGTTATGTCTCATAATTAACTTTTGATATTAAGAAACGGACATGCGTTATCATCTAGGCATAGGGTTAAAGCGATATGGGACGCGTCCGTGGTGTAATGTTCTACTAGCCACGTCGTGGCTTCGCTCGGGTAATAATGGAAGAGAGAGCGAGCGAGAGAGAGAGAGAGAGAGAGAGAGAGAGAGAGAGAGATAAAGAGAGAAATAGAGACAATACATAAAATGCGTGGTCCTGATCCCAAGTTCGACCTCTTTCCCTGTCCTAATAAGAAGATAGGGGTCTCAAACCCGTAAGCTACATGCGTTCACGTCAGTGCGTGCGGGAAATTTGCGAGGTGCACTCCCGTCGGAGACATCTTGAACGCGTGTCTATTGGTTCGTTTCTCAGTAGAACTATTATAAAGGCCAAAGAAGGACAGGAACTTTTTGTCAAATATATTTTTCTAAAGTCAGGAAATGAAAAAAATAAATAAATATCGAAGGCCGTCATGAGGACCTATCTATATTTTTGCCGGCAGCTGTCGACTTTCAACTCTCAAGCTGTTGTAGTTGTGTGGGAAAAGTGACATGTGTGTTTCCAAGTAAGTAGGTTGCATACGTTTTTGTTTCCTACGTCATAATACATGTTCCGGAGCGCAGGGACATGTATTTTTTTGTACCACAAGTAGAGAACCCGTCTTCATACGGGCGTCACTTTTTGCTTCTTTCTGTTTACCTTTCTTTCATCCTCAACTGTTCACGACTAACTTTTTCCTGAATTCAGAAAATGGATAAAGCAAGTCTGTTTAAATCTGCTAAGAAAAAAAAATACGATAGTAAAAAAACGTTGATGAAAGGAACTATTAAAATCTATTAAATTTGACAAAAACAAAGAGAAACTACAAAAAACAAAACCACCCAAACTAAAAAGAGCAACAAAAGGACAAAAACACAACAACAACAAAATCAACGAAGGGGGGAAAAAAAGACGAAGGTGAGAATCGAACCAGAACCAGCGACACTCGGGAGGTAGATTTAAATATCTAGGACCTAGTCACTACCAATTGCGCCACAGAGGACGATGATGGAATGGGCAAAATTAATAAGTAGTTTGGGTTTCACACGAACTTGTTTTCACACCAAGTTTCGTTCAGCAGCTGCGTCTTTTGATGCAAAAAGTCAGGGGGTGTTTGTTGTTTTTCTCATTTGTGTAAAGTGACTAAACTAGTAAAACATTAAATTTCTCGATGGTTTAGCCCTATAATTGTCCGATTATGGTGCCGTGCACTGGAATGATGCATTACCCTACCTAGACAAATAAAGTGGTAATTTTTTTTATCGCCGATCCACACCTGTAGCGATGCGCAAATAAAGGTGCCTGAAAACGAAATAGTTGTCTCCCTGGGCCATACATTTTTTGAAGAAAGGATTCAAACTGCACAAAAATGGTACCCTTGGCAAGCAAGACAGTGCCCAAAATTAATTAGTTTTAGTGACAGTGGATATAAAAGACACCGAATAAAAGTACTATCTGGTGCAAACATAGTTTGGTTTTTGGCTAAACGTTTCTTGCAACACTATAAGGTCATTTAAGGGCAAACGTGTGCTGCGAGGGACATTGGCCCAGCAGAAAAGCGGAAAATATGCAGATCAAACATGCTGCCTCATGCAGGCCTCAAACTTAGTCCTCTGTGTGGCAGGCGAAACAACTAACCAGTAGGCTACACCAGAGACGCCGGTAAACATATTCAAAGACTGCATGGAAAATGATTTATTGATATACTTTATTTTGTTATTCACTTAATCTTTGTTGTAAATCTAGATATAGAATTCTAGATTTAGATTAGATCTAGATCAGGACGATATTTCGGTTTCCCTTAATTCATTGCTATCTCTAGATCTAGATATCTTGGATTGAGATAATTATATCATCTAGGCATAGAGTTAAAGCGATATGGGGCCTCGCCTTTTTGGCTAAGTTATTGTGCCAGAAACATTCTAAGTGACACGAGTCGTCGAAATCGATAGGCGGTTGAATGCCGAGTTATAAATAAACTTTCAAACCAACTCTCCATGGATGTCGGCTACTTTAAATTATTGTAGAAAATAGTATTTCTTTCTACAATTCTAAATTGAAATACTCCTGATCTTTAAAAAAAAAGTGGCCTGCACTAAGAAAAAGACAAAAAACAAAAACAATATGTGACTAGATTTTAATCAAACTGCGCATAAGTGGATACTTTTTCTTTTGTTGTTTCCCCTGAGAGCCGGTCGAGGGGCAGAAATGCTGACAGAAACTTTACCTGATACAATAAAACAGCTAGCCTTCATTGATGACCAACGGACGTATCCTACATAATAATATATAGCTTCTGGTTTCTTAAAAACTTTCTTTATAGATCAGTATTCGTTTTTTAAACTTAATCCAGATCTACTTTCTTCGAGTAGGTTACCCCCGCTGACTGCGAAGCAGAGGTTGTTTAGCTAACCTACATAATCGAAGTTTCGATTGCAATCGCAATTCTCGTAAAAAACAAAACAAAAAGAAACCCCGAAAAAAACCAAACAAACACCAACAACCTTAGCAAAAGCAGTGATTACGGTAGGCCTATTTAAAGAAATAATAAACCATAACTTTGGTTTTCATCGGATACACAGAAATTATCCCATAAGTGACCGGAGCCAGGTGGTTGTTACTGATCGAGACTCGTAACATCCACCTAGCTTAGCTTACTTATTATGTCATAAATTCTATAGGCCTACTATGATAAAAAGTTATGGTATGATTTTCTTTAAATAAAACATTCTTTTTCTTCTAACAACTTTTACAGTCAGCCTGACCGCCATCCTTATACTTTTGCTCTGTCACGTGGTCTCACCACATGAAAGTCTTAGTTTGCATATTTTAGCGATTATTTGGCCTAATTTGATAAAACAGCTCACAAAACTCTTACTAAACATACTCAAAGAGCTTATAACTTTATTAAGCATCGAAAATCGAGAATGGCGATCTTTAATTACTATGAGGAGGCGAATGAATACTCAGGAGAGTCAACTACTGCCGCGGCGAGCGCGTGGTCATGTGATAAAAAACGCCTCTCATGTGAGGCGCTGAGAATCAGATCAGGCAGAGTCCTGTATTGGTTGACATGAAACAATATTTATCAATAAAGGACTACTTTCTAAACTACTTATATGAGATGATCTCAGAGGGTTTTAATTATAATTGGAGAAGAAATTGGCCTAATACGCTCTGCGACAATTACGAGGAGGCCAGTGCATATTATGCGCACGAAGGAAACTCAAAGAAAATTGAGAAGGTGCGAATGCCTGATGTTGTGCTTTCGTTCAGCACCACTTCTGATCTCAAAGAAAATAGTAACGTCGTCATTGGCAACCAAATGGAAAATTGGTTCGGCAGCACATGGCTTTCGTGTTTCATAAAGGTTCGTTTCAACTCTCGGAATAGTATTCCTTTGTATACTCCTACGATGGCAAAGCCAAGTGGGAACGAAAAGCCAACAAGCAACACTACCTCTGAGTACCAAAAATTTGTAGGACTACCTAATAGTGCTGCGATTTTAATTGTGGTCAGTATATTGGTTTCTTCTATTTGGTTTGCTGTTTATGATTTTGTCTGACTTGTTCACTTTATGCTGCATGTATTGATATTGTTCATGCATCCTATCGTTTCTTGGGCAAGTAACTTACATGGGTGACTGATTTTTCCTGGCCAAATAAAATGTTCCTTATATCGAATATCCTATCTCTGTTTTAATGCTTTTCTGTATTCATCAAGTGTAGCTCCAAATTCAGTATATTTCTGTTATGTATTTCTCTATTTATTTCGGATCCATTAACTTATTCAGTTTTCTTTAAAGTCCAACTCTGACCAAACCAATACAACTAATTTCGTCTTTGCTGAGAAATTTTTCATCAGCAGGACGTGCCCAAAGACATAAAGCAGGTCGTGTTTTCCTCAGAGATACTTAAGATCACTTGGGTGGGAACAAGCGGCTCAAAGAGCGTAAAGGTGGTGCCTCTATAGATGTATAGCCAAAAACCAACCAAACCGATCATGTGCACACAGAGGTAGGTCTACATAATATGGTAAGTGGTTTGACATGCAAAGCCACAAATAAGCAACACACACACACACACACACACACACACACACACACACACACACACACACACACACACACACTCACACGCACAGACACACACACTAACAAAAACTTACACTTCAATCATAATTAATACCCAAATAATACAGAAAAAGTATCCTCAGAACAATCGAATCCCCTTAATGCTGAGGCCAACCATACTTTTATCAATTTTCACCAAGCTCCCCTCAAGGGGAAATAATTCCTCGGATATTGCTTGCCGTGATGAATATTATTATTTTCCTCGCACAGGCTTGAACTGCAGAATTATTGGTCCATTGAAGTAACCCATAAGAACCTAGAGGAAATTGCAACGACATAATTAAAGGCCTTTCTATAGAGCCAGTTTTGACTAAATGAGTAAATGGAGGCAGTTCTGTCAGGCTCTGAAACTTATTGGTCGATTTGCTCTTTTACTTTTATGAGAGTATCGCCATCGTTGTCCATTCTGTATTTTTTTTGTTCGTTGTTTTCTTATTTTTGGGTTGGTTTATTTGTTTATATTACCACATACTATGTTCTTAACGACTACACGTTTTTCTGCAGTGTGACCATGACTTATACTTGCAGAATAGATTGTTCTACGAGGCATTGCAGTCATGAATTTTAATTCAAATAATAATTTGATCCATATACATTACTGATTAGATATAAAGTTCGAATTCAGAAAGGATTCAATCTGTTACCACCAGAGTATAAAACAAGGCCTTCTATGATGCGCTCTGCTTCTGTCGGCCAAGAGGAAGGGAAAGAGGAATGGTTAGAGGCCTGGCAGACTTCGGTCCTAGACTCTAATATACGTACCACTACAAGACCCCGACCCCCCCCCCCCC
>JAUKPP010228907.1:0-13741 GCA_032273245.1 Phyllaplysia taylori | reverse complement strand
TAAAAAACAAAACAAAAAGAGGCTAAAACAGCTGAGGCTGGCGCCTCTATAAATAACCCACTCCTTACTACTACTATATCCATTAATAAAAAATGAATCGACAATTTCTGCATGAGAAATACTGGTATTGGTTAAAGCCTTGCAACACTGCAAGGTCAATGAGGCGGGCCACTTCAACCTTGCCTGAGAGGGCCAACCCGGGCCGAGAGGGACACCACATCCCAGCAGATAGGCAGAGATCATGCTTTAAATAAACGGACCCACTTGGGCCGCAGACTCCCACCCTCTGAATAATAGGTTGAGAGTTTAACCATTACACAAGAGGCAGTTAGCAATAATTGACAGAATGAATATCAATAAAAGTGATATATCATGTGAATGCCTACTATCCTAAACAAAATGTATACACAATAGAGCTGCCCCGAATCATCATTAATCATGTAAAATAGCAGGGTTTTTTCTGACACGGGGGCATCCGCTGCCTCCATATACAAAACTGCAATCAAAATAAACCTGAGTTTTTCTAACATAAATACTGAGTATGGGACTGCTTGAAACAACACCTGAAGCATATGATAAAATCAAATACATTCCTGACACAAAAGCACAGTGACACTGTAATGTACTAATATAAATGTGTTTGTGCACCATTGCAAAATGAATTTCCCCACGGGGATAAATAAAGATGACTTTTCTTTTCTTTCTTATCTTTATATCAGTGACAGCACATGTATACCTGCTGGTGGTAGTCATAGAGGTGAGTTCCGTGGGCCTCATGGAGCTGACCACAGTTGGGACATAGGCCAGCGGCTAGACGTGTTCGAGACAAGGACATGGCGAGGCCAAAGCTTATCCCAGCATACACAGTGACGGCACGCGACCCACCACGCACTCACTCTATCTGCAGTCACCACGGCAACACCTCCGCACCCATCGCTCTTGTCTGCAGCATCATGCCAATTGGAGGATGACGACGACGATGAGGATGAATCCGGTCAGGACAGTACCGCTGAAAACAAAGCCATATTCTTCTAACCTCAATGGCACTGAGGATAAAACACAGTGGTTACAGTTAGTTTTGAGTTATTTATTTATAGAGGCACCAGCTTCTTTGGCTGTTTTGGCCTGCTTGGTAACAACGGCACTTTGTTCAGGTCCTAGTATCTATGAATAAGTTCCATTCAGTTCTTTGTAACACATACACTATGCAGACTGCAGACACTTGTGACGCAAACCTACTGCACTTTCAATTCCCGCTTACACAAAGTGCTACTTTCAGCGGCAAGTTAAAAACCACAGCATAAACTTGTGACTACTGCTTAAAAGCACATATTGTATCGCAACATTATCAGTGCTAATATACTGAAGGAATGGTATATGCTGAGTACAGTTGTTGGGATTAAAACCCTGAAACTTTCATGTCTCCACGTTATAATTATACTTGAGAAAAAGTAAGGCACTTGTCTCAGGGTGGTTACCTCTGCTCTCTCATGGATGGCAGCAGAGCGATGACTGAGAGTGGTATGGACAAGAGGCAATATAAAAGAAGACGGTTTCTTGATGAGCTGAGGTAGCAGGACAAGTATTCACACAATATAAAGATGTTAAATTTAGTGTAAATATCCAGAAAAATATTGCAGAGCAGAAGAAGGCTGGAGTAACCCTGAATATTGTAAAAGTCAAATGTGGTTGAAATCCAATTACAATTGCTTTTCTTTGGTACCTCGCTAGTTCCCTCGTCAGTTCTGACTGGCTACCAAATCAAAGACTACCATATTGTAATTATAAACTTCGTCCGAAATGATCCTCGTTGCTCGCTCCAATATGCATAGAAGAATGGTGCAATAATGCAAGGGCGAAAGAAAGTTCTTGACCTATTCTGGTTCAAATACCTCGATGTGCAAACTGTACACATAAAGCAACTACACACAAACTTCACACATCTACAACAGGACTAGACTACAGCACACCATGTGTGTAACTTTGCAGGCCTGCTTCAATGTTCATAAACAACTTTTTTCCTCCTCTACATTCATCCGTTATGAGAACAACTGGTGTGATGATGAAAAATCCATGGAAATTGCATGCTCAGCTTTTGCATACTGACGGCACTTGGTGTGAGCTCTGGGTTGAGCGGGTGTAGACGCTGATGAGTCTATACTATAAGTGCACATAAAGGATGTGAGGGGTGAGGTAGATGGGTGTTGTGAGGCTCCAGGGAGGGATGACGGGCCGACCTCTCCCACGCTTCAACCCATTGTAGGTTTTGACCATACCTGAAAAGAAAAAAAGGAGATGGAAATAATTACTAACAGTACTAACAAGTTCAAGACATCAAGAAGTAAAAGTGATAGCATCAGATTGTTGATTATAATAAAAGGAGTGACAATAAAAAGAAAAAATGCATTAAAGAGTTGAGGAATCAATAGAGACATTCAACTTGTAGGCTACGCACACGTTGCTGGCTATTTCCGCAGACATTCAAGTGCGTGTGATTTCAAGACAATTATGGATACGGAAAGAAAAAAAACAACAAAAACCAAAATAAAACTCAAAACAAATGCCACTAAAAAGATGAAAAGAAATAAATCCTCAACAGACAAAAGATGGCCGCAATGTCGCATGCCGATAATGGATGATCTGATCGGGCTTGCTCTGTGAAATCATTTTGATCTAACCATGCTTTCATTGGAAAAAAAAAAAAAAATTAGATGCAAGTAAAAACTTCATTTGTGTCATCCGAAAAAAAACCACCGGCAAATGCTGTCAAACAGAAACATGGCTTAAATAGCTTCATACAGATATTAAGATACATACAATTTTGGAAACTTCCGACCCATACAATTAATGATTTATAAAAGTAAATGCAATATCAATCACAGTAAATTTTACACTACATGCTGAGAACACGGAATTTCAGCAATAGGAATGAGTAATTACAATGTATTAGAACCAGTGGGCCTACTCTGTACACAAGCTGTGAATAGGACTGCAGATCATTTAGTTTATAGTTTTACATCCCTTGTGACTCTGTTAGGTCATTTAAGAGAAGTTAGATTACTCCGACCCTGTCTGAAAGGCAAATCCAGGCTTAGTGGAGGGAAAATCCCAGTAGGAGGAAAAACACAGATTGTCCCCACGTGGGGGTCTTTCGTAAGATAGGTGAAGACCATGACCATTATACCAGACATGGGTAGGACTGCAGAGAGCAAAGTGACACAAATGAATAACAATAATAAAAAAGCAGCCATAGTATAACCACTGGAAAGTTGTAGTACAAACACCTTGTTGTATACCCAACACCCAGGCACTGATGTAAAAAAAAAAAGAAGTTTTTTTCATGTTTCTGTGAAGGTTTTACAAGCTGAAGCTGTTATAATGATCATAATCATAGGCCCAATAAATAATAATAGGCCTAGATCTACTACTACTAATAAGATGAATGAAAAAAGAAAAACTCACAAAAAAACAACTAAAGCCTTCCTCTCCTGCCTTTTTCATTTTACTCGTGATCACAAAATTTGGGGGGGCGGGGGGGCGGTGGTCGAGGACAAAAATAGAGAAAGATTGTTAGATAGAGAGGGACAGACAGAGCACTGGGGGAGGGGAAGAGGAGGAGAGGGGGGGGGGGGGGCACATTATAAACATCACTGGATAAACTGTTTCATCCTACCTTTAAAGTGAACAAAATCATCCAAATCTCTGCCTCCAAAATCAACTTCGATCTTTCAGACGATCTAATCTCTAGTGGCTTCACAGAGAACCCCACTGAGCAAACTGCCCTTACGCTTTCCTTAATGTTTTCCCTTCGCAGTCAGCCCTCTTTCCCACTAAATCTATGTGTATACGAATCCCTCACAAGTCCGTCTGCATAAACATTCGTCATCCAAAACAGCGCTTGGCTAATCCCAACAGTCACTGGGAAAAACACGTTTCTCACCGCTCCTTTGATAAACAAATTATTGTCACTGAAAACACAATCACCACGTGTGTCAACGAACACAAACGAGCTGGATTTAAAGTCTTGGAAACCTATCAATGATTCAGCGAGTCGCACTAACACAGACAGACAGGCAGGTCTCGCTCTTTGCCTTCTTTTGCTTTTACGACAGCCTCGCTCGGGCCTCGCCGAAAAAAAAAAGCCCACGCAGACGGCGGCAAGGTTGTGTCAGGTCTATTATTAACCTCAGCGCGGGCTAAAAATAGAAAGGTGTTTTCCCGGTCTAGGTCAAGGCGAGTTCAATAAGTATGCGTACGCAATGCACCGCGTAGCCTTTCAAGATTCGCTGAACGTCTTGCGTTTTACGTGTGTCCCTTATTAGTGCGTGTGTAAAATAAAAAAAGGGGGTAAATAGTGCAATGCGCGCGGGGATACACGGGTCTACTAGGCCGCGCGCCAAAAGGAGATCCCTGACATCAGCCGATCAATACAACACTGGTCGGCTTAAACTGCTCTCAGTGGACACTACCGGCATAGTACATTGACCCTCGGTTGCGGTACAAGAATTGAAATCGGAATCAAGCTGCTCCCCTCCCTTTTTTTTCTTTTCCCAACCCTTTCCTTTTTTATTGCATGGGTTTATTTCAGACATCGGCTTATTAATTTGTCTACCCCCCCCCCCCCTCCCTCTGCTATTAAAAAAAAACAACAGCAACAACTTACAGCATAAAACTCAAACAACAACAACATAAACTCCCTAAATGCCTACATTGTCAAATGCAACGGTAATATATATGCAAAAAGGACGCCCCTACTTTCATGCTTTGACAATGTGGGCTTCAAAGCTCTATCATGAGTGTGTATGTGTGCGTGACTGTCTCAATAGAAATCTGAACAAGGGACAATAGCATCTTGGAAAGCCAGCATCATAATGACTGGTGACTGCATGAGAGGCAAGTTGTATCAAGACTGACAGATTTGACAAAGTTCTGGTTCCACCTTTCTGGTTCTGTTTGGCTTAAACAGCCAAAGAAGCTGGTGCCTCTATAAATAAACCGGAACTAACTATTCCAGTTCCACTCCCATTGTCTTAAAGCATTGTGGTCATTTTAGGGGCAGGCAACTTCAACATTGCCTGTCTGGGCCAACTTGGGTTGAGAAGGACACAATATCTTAGCAGAGACGTAGAGACGTTTGTCAACCACGAGGACATTACTCCTGTCTTCTGTGTTTTAGAAGAAGAGTCAAATCATGATTCCACAGATGCAGGGTAACTGACAGAAAATTGGCGGAGATATGGCTGGGTCTGTTTGCCAGTTTTACATCCCTTCCAACAATATAATGTCATTTAAGAGACAGGCTACTTCGACCCTGCTTTTCTGGGCCAACCCTGCTAAGAGGGATGAATCTCCCAGCAGAACAATGAGATTATCCGCACATGGGATCGAACTCGGGTCAATTGTATGATACGCAGAGACCCTTACCATTACACCACAGACACAGATGGCGGAGATAAGACAACTTGCATAACCATACAAAATGTATCATGTAGAAAGAGAAATAAATCTACAGAAAAAATACACGAAACTTCAGATTCATGTCGCGGGGAGGCAGCTGAACTATTGTAACTCGATTTTTGGCGAAAATTACTTTTTTTGCATATTCCAAGGCACTGGTTAGGGACCCATATCTTGTAAAAATCTCAAGGTGGTTTGTAAAAAATGGACAGTGGTAAAATTCCATACTATTGTATCTTGATTAACACAGTAATAATAATAATAATTATTATTAGCAGAAAAACAGTTTTTTATCCGTCCTGTAAAGCTGGAAAAAATCAAGTTACATGTACTATAGTTGAGCTGCTACCCCGCGATTTGACCATATAATATAATATGCACATTCGTTTTTCTAAGCACTATCCATACCGTAAGGTGAGGATAATTCCTTGGTGAGAAATAAATACATGTAAGGATCTTAGAAACATCTGATAAAAGGTAGATGAAGCACATCACACCACATCCCCTGCTAACCACCTCACAGATTCATGCACTCTAGGCAAAGATACACATTGATGAAAAAACTGAAAACAAACATTAATGAAGGACCGTGAAAAACAAATTCTGAAAATAAGAAAACGAACATTGTGCAAAACATATAACGTTCATGAATCCAGTACCAAAAATGACATTTTCATCCCTCTTGGTTTGGTTGAAGAGAGACAGGCTACTTCGACCCTGCCTGACAGGGCCAACCCGAGCCATATCATGGACCTGATGATTAAAAAACTAAGCAATCAAAATCATTCTCTGTTGCCTGTAGAGGAAAGAAAAGAGTAAAGCCCTAATATAGGCATAGCAGCCAACTTTTGAAAATCAAATAGGAACACCTAACGTAAAGGCTCCGTAATTGAGTTATACCTCTAAAAAGCGAATAGTTCAATGCTGCACATGTTACTGTGCAGCAGTCACTGAATTGCTACCACTCCCTTTTCATTAGTCTTCTTTCCTTTGCTCTTTTCTGTCTTCTTTCCTTCGCCCTCCTTTTAAAAATACAGTGCACCAACCGAGAATACGTATGAACGTACACAGACCACAAAATAAAGTGCACTTCCTTTTTTTTAAAGGAACGGTTAGCAGCTATGTAGAGATATACCTCTGAACTACTTTGTGACACCAGCTGAATTTTTTATGATAACTTTTATAATAGAGAGGGTATTATGCTGGGATGCCAATGCGTACGACATGTCGACTTGTTTATCATCAGGAGATATACAAGTACTCATACATTAATAACAAATAATGCCTAAGAAAAAAACTCTGATGTTACCACTAGAGATGAAGTACACATGTATGACACCAAAAGTTTTTTTACCATACATGGTTGTTTTAGCATTACGCTTCTGGTGAGAGAAATCTTTGAGTGATCTCAAATGTGAAATATCAACTTTCGACATTTCAAACGTGACACATCGCTTTTTTGCCTTGTTGTGAGCACATTCACAATTTAATTTGCAAGAAACCAACTCCTTGTTGCCTTACCAACAGGGGTAAAAAAGACTTTTTCTATTTTGTTACCCCACCCTATGCGTTTAATAATGATGCTTGACGTCCTTTGAGCTGCAAAATTTACTAAGGGAACTTGAAGATTCAGTTCCTTGTACTGTGCTGCTCTGCCTGTATTTACTGCTTGACGTCTGCAATTACACTACAGATCTATTTCTTTAGCTGTTGTCAGCACGGAATAAAAAACCTATCACACTTGTTATGGCTGCAGATCAGGATTTATACTACCGGTACTCGAGAAATTGCCAGCTGTAATATCTCGTTGAAACTTGTGATAACAACTTGGCAATTTCACTTGAGTAAATCCTGATGTACAATCATCACTTGAGCAATGAATTCTTTATACACACCAGCAACTACTGGTCCTGTCCCTAAGTAAGGCAGAAAGATAAAAAGGACTTCATGATAAACAAGTATGAGTATATAAGTTCCCAGCACTAAGAACACGGCTGAGTGTGATCTTGAGAAAGGTGACAAAACCTGTGGAATCTGAACACAAATAAATCAGTCCCCCCACAGAAAGAGATGAAATAAGAATTGATGAATCTCAGAACTCAAGGCTGAGGAAAATATAAAAAAATTTAAGAGATGTCACAACACCTGACCAGAGACGCTTGTGCAATACTTGTACGTCCTGATCATGTAAATGAAAGTCAGGATTCCAAAATGGCGCTGTGGTGTAACGGTTAAGCTCTTCCCCTTGGTTTGGTTTTGTTTGGTTACCAGTTTTACATTCCCTGCAACACTGTAAGGTCATTTATAAGAGACGGGCTACTTCAACCTTGCCTGTCAGGGCCAACCCGGGCTGAGAGGGAAAAATCCCAGCAGAACCCCCCCCCCCCCCCAGAATTTCCGTGATGGGTTTCAAACTCGGGTCTTCAGCATGATAGGTAAAGAGCCTAACCATTACACAACAGGGCCGGTAAACTCTTCTCCTCTCATGCGGAAGAGCCGAATTCCATCTCAAGCATGGACGATCTGTTTTTTTTTCTGTTGGGATGTTTTCCCTCTCAGCATGGGTTGGTCCTGACAGGCAGGGTCGATGCAGCCTGTTTATTAAATGACCTTACAGTGTTGCAGGGGACGTAAAACTGGTAACCAAACCGGGATTCCAAACATACTCTTGACCAAAAGAAAGACCCGTGACTCAAGACTCAACCTGCGCAAGAAAGGTGACTGAAGAGACTGAAAACTGACCTGAACTGCAAGGGTCTTACTTTCTTGTCACTTGCTTACAAAACTCTAAATAGTCTAAGAATCAGAGTGACAGACAGAATTGGCACGAGGGATTAAGTTCTTATCTTCCATAAAACTGCACAGACAATATTTGTCATTTAAAGAAATCATATTGCAAAGACTGGCAATTCAATATCAGCTCATGTCCAATTGCTAAATCAGTTACACAATGAACGACAACTGCTGTACGATATTCGATGTTAGCCATTCTAGCTCTCGATGTAAAGCTTGATATAACACTATAGCCTATAGCCCTTGCTACTCAAGCAAAGGGACACTACTAAATAATCATAGCTACATATTACATGAGTAGCACTATCCACTGCTGGTTTGAATATAGACAAAGCAAATGAATCATCCAATTATCCTGTGCTGCAACTGATAGGCGTGTGAAACAAAAATCGTCCCACGATGGAAAAATTTATACAGCATAGAATTCTCACTCTCAAGCACTGTTGACACGATATGTAACAACGTGTACTCGGGTGGAGCTGCTCCCAACACTGACCATACACTCCAGCTGGAGGCTTAGGACGGCATCACTCCAGAGCAATCATCAATGAATACGCTTGGCACAGAGCTATGAAATACTGCATGTACGGCATCTAAGTGGACTTTTGATCTTAATGACAGTAAGATTGACTCAGACTGAGACAAACAGAATTAGGAAAGAGTTCCCCTCTTGAAACCCTAAGCTTTATGGGGATCCTGAAACCCCAAATGAACTGAATTGAAATGCGCAGTTGTGCATGTGGAGTATCTCCACAAGGCATATGTTTCAATTTATGCCAAATTTCTTAAAAGTAGATTATGTAAAGATGGTTGGTGAGTGCCCTAGTATGGTCTGCCCCCTCTACATTTTTCTATGTCCTAATAATCTTCTGGGCACTGAGATGACCCTACGGTGTCCCTGTGTCGAAAACTACAGGGCGTTTCTTTTTAATTGATCAATTCTAAACTAAATAACTTAAAGACGGTAAGAGATAAAAACATTCTGTTTTCAACCGATTAATCCTCATCCATTTAAGTCTTTTCTGGAACCAAAATCAAATGAATTCAGACTGCGCGATAGCGCCAGTTTGTGCAAACAGACCCCAATTTTTTGCGCGAGAAATGACGCTAATTTTGCATTTCCCAAGAGCGTCTTGTGCATTCAAAGTGCAGGCCACGCGACTAGCCCTGGGAAAATTCCAACTGAGCTTAACAAGAAAAGTACAATACAAAACTCAATCAGAGCATAGTATTGAAATTTGGTAGAGACTGGTAATGTGAATTGCTATGACAATAAGGGTAGCAAGAAGTCAATTTGCGAATTGCATTGTGCCCGTGTGATTAAATTGACGGTTCATTGAGTTGATACCATGAGAAACATCCATCGCTCTCTAACTCTGAACAATAAAACAAAACTTTCTTTTTTTTGGTAAAATATAAAGCCAGATCAATATAAAAAAAATGTCCCGTAGATCAACAACATGTGAATTTCATCATGGCAAGTATGTGACGAGGCTTGTAAAATATCAAGCCTGTCCTTAACAAATATGAGGGCGGGCTGAAAAGAAATGCCTCCAATTCTGTAAGCAAAAAGGCCTTTAAGGAACCAACATAAAATAATGAAATTTATAAATCTAATTTAGCCTTTAACTGTTTGCCTACCAACATAATGTGTATATGACATCTCAGATATATACACATAACTTGCGTCACAAAACGTGTGAGGCAACTCTGTCAGAGGAAAAATGGCACCTCAATTATCCTGCGTTTAAAACAATTTGCTGATTGAGTTTTTTTCAGTAGAAGGTTGCTCGGCCCTGACAATCCATGAAAGAATGAAATCTGTGTATGGTGAGGATTGTTGTGTAGATGTGACCACTATCTGGAGATGGGAGAGGTCTTGTAAGGGAGAAAGTCTGTCTAAAAAGATTTCTAAAGATCAAGTCTGCCATGGGCGACAATTATCAGTGTCTGATTTAATGAATTAGACTCAAGTAGACAGAATGAATCGGTCAGTCAAACAGATGAATGAAGCCGGAGGACACATAAGCCTTGATCTTTGGATTTTATAAGAAAAAGAGTTCTTTTTAAAGTCGTTGCCTCTGAAAAGAAAGCTGCTTACGGTCTTTCAGGATGCTGATGAAATTATCCTAATGAAATTTCGGGAACGTGGGCACACAGTGAATTCAGCCCAATATGTAGAGACTTTGATAAAAATGCAAGAAACATGTCCAGCAAGGAAAAAATGCAGTACTTTAATGATAACCGCAGACCTCACACAAGTCAACAGACAATAAAAAAAATAAAAAATTGTTTCCTTGAGAACTGAAGGTAGCTAACAATTCTCACGGTCACAACTGTAAAATATTAAGGCTATCTTTTTATTGGTTTGCATTTTGACTGTTTCTGCCGCCTAATAACTTCATTTTGCTGATTGTTTAGCAAAGAGGCGAATAAACAACCAATGATTTGTTTGTTTATATATATATCATGTTCGATTGAAAAACAGATGTTTGTTAACATCTTTTATAACTGCATTGCTGTGTGTGCGTGTCTATGTGCCCATTTGACTGAGTGCAGGGTGTGTTAAAGTCCTTTAAAGTGTGTGTCGTGTGTATGGGTGAACATATGGATAGAATAATCAATAATTGATTGTTTGCATTAATGATGTAAAACACCTAGAGCCCTAAATGAGGAGTGGGCGCTATTATGTACTCAATACTAAAGACCTGTGAAACAAAAACAATACACATGTTAGAAAAAAATTGAATTGCCCGCTATTTGAATAACTGTCATGTTTGTAAAAATGAAAAAAAAATCAAATGTATATTGGGTACTTTAGTGAGTGGAAGCCCTCCTAAAACTGTCATGGACTGGTCATATTGTGGGATCCCCCCACAAGCACCCTGAAAAAAATCTCAAAATAATCAACATGATATAATGATTCAAGTTCATAATCATACTGACAGCACTGGTAAAGACCTGACCAAAACCGAACCTGAAAACATCATGACAACATGGTCATGGCCACTGACGCCACTGTCCGTGCTGGGTGCTGCAACTCAATCTGGAAATTATGCTCCATTAAAAGTAAAGCATACAATAGGCAATGCATCAGTAAATGAAAAGCAAGGTTGGAAATGAACAAAGAAAAGGATGTGTGAAAAGGTTAACATCAGATAATGTGCTGAATAGAACTAGCCACTACCAGCCTCTTGTTACAAAAATTCTCCCTTTACAAAGAAAAAGTAAAAATCATTATGGGCTACAAATAATAAAACTCTTTTACTAAAGAACGAGGAGAATAAAGTAATAATAAGCTGAATAGCTGGTAATGCTGTTGTTGTGCAAATTGCTCTGAGGTTGTCAAGTTTCCTTCTAAAGCTAGGGCCTATAATTTTATATCACTTGTGCTGCAATTTTCGCCCAATGCCAAATCTTGCCTACCTAATGGGAATCTAGTGTTAAACTGTGTATTCCTATACGTTCTTAGGAGAAAACTGGGACAACCTTGATATTAAATGGATTATAGAGAATTCCTTTTAAAAATGACACTACTGTAGGTACACATACCGCAAGCACATATTAAATAGAGATATCATCACAGCAAATGCTTTCACCAACCAAAGGTGTAGAAATTCATAGTTTAACACTAGATTTCTATTAGAAGGGTGAGAAAGCGCCACATCTTGGAGCAGCAGCAGCAGGTTATTTTAATGTTAATTTCTAATTCTTAAAGTTAAAGTGAGTTCTGCAATGTGTACAGGAGGCTATTTTAACAACAACACTTCCAAACCTCATCTTGATAATCACGCAAGCAGGCACATGATAGCTGGTGGTATTGTGCTCAAACCTATAGTCCCATAAAAAAGGCAGTCTTCAGTCTAGTCTAGGCAGTGCCACTGTCCCTGTCCCTGGGCACTGTCACTCTACCCACCACCAAGTTGTGTGAAGAAAGAGCACTGCTCATATACAATCCCAAATGGTCACCTCAATGATTACCAATTAGCACAAGGCAAAAAATAGTTTAAAATCAAGCATATACATTTGAGACATGAGAGAAGAGACAGGCAGACTGTTAAGTCTTATTTTATTGAAGGTACCCATCCTCGGATTGTGTGTAATTTTTATGGTCATTCGACCATTGACATTGTCTCATCAATTGAATGGAAGACCAACATCAAATTCAATGAATTCAGGGTCAAGACATACACATTGCAATGCATTTGATTATCAAATATATTCATTTGGTAAATGTGTATAATACATGCCAACATTTTTTAACGATTGCAGTGAAATTAGACTCAAAAGCATACCCATTCTCTAGACAACATGATTAAAGAGCACCATTCAGTGGAGGCCCATGCACCGACAACAAAAATAAAAATCAATACACGGAACTGATGTCATTTCCTGGTAAGGCCCTGACAGGGATTATTACTTTACATAAAATACTTCAAAGCCCAGAAAGACAAATTACCTTTATTTGGGATGAATAAAAAATATATCACCCCTTCTCCAGTTGATTTTATATAATAACGCGGAAAAAATTGTTACGATATTTGTCATCAAAGCCACAAAGGTACGTTTCTAAAAAAATCAATGGCACCCCTTTTGTTTACTAAAGAAGTTTAGAGTGATCTCCCCATGCACTTGTACAATGTATAACAATTTTTATAATTGACAAGTCTACAATTTCTGTGCCTATTTTCTATGCATAAATATTTTTAAAGGATAAATTGAAAAATTGCTCGAGGAAATAAATGGTTTAAAAAAAGAAATGCAGAAACCTTTTTCTTACATTTATTTTTATATCGCTGAAGCGAATTATTGATTACAAACATGGCGAATGACGACGATCATCCTGTCGACAGAGCGATAACTCGCAGTTCTGCAGTATAGATCTAGAAGATTGCATGATGATGTTCACTGTTGTTCGTATGGAGTTGGGTTGATCGTTTCCTCATTTGGAGTGTATTACAACAATGGCAGGGCTTATTAAAAGCCAGATATTGAAGCATCTTTCAAAGTAAGAGACCTTCGTATTTGATTTTTTTTCAGTAACTAAGTTAGCCTTGGCCTTAGACTCTAAAGTTTAGAACTATTCAATTCTTCGTGTGTTCTTCTGTTCAAGTTCAAGTTCAGTGTTGTTATATTTATTATTTAATACTATTATCGTACGTTAAATAATTTCCGTCTCCACCTCTTTTTCAATACCTTAAATCGGTCTTTTGTGCATTTTTGCTTTTCTGGTAAATGATTTTCTTTTCTTGTAAGGTACTTTTAACTTTTAGGCTCCCTGATTTAACTGATTAAGATTTACCGTGTTTCTCGCACGGTGCCGGTGCAAGTGCAGGTAGATCTAGAATCTAGGCCCTATAGGCTAGGCCTAATAATTAATTCTTAACAGAAAAAAGTAAATTAAATCTCCATCTCTCATCCCTAACCTTTCTCTCTGACATCATTTTCGCTTCTTTAATACTCTTTTCTTTACACATATCTTTGATTCTCT
>JAUKPP010228685.1:0-13742 GCA_032273245.1 Phyllaplysia taylori | reverse complement strand
CCCCCCCCCCCCCCCCCCCCCCCCCCCCCCCCCCCCCCCCAAGTTTTCGACAGGGAGGGCTGTATTCGTCGGGCCCCAAAAAATAAGACAACTTCACAACTGTCCACAAATTTTAAGCCCAGCACAGCAGTCTAGAATGTAGTTTGTAAGGAGACATTTTACAACTCCTCTCTGTGTCCTATAGCGTATTGATTTTAGAATTTTGGTCTGAAATCCTTATGTCTTTTAATCCTCAGTGTTGTATACTGCTTGAACTTTTTAGAACAGCCTATTACGTGTTGTCGAATTTTCAGCAAAACTAGAGGGCATCTAGAATCCCGGAATTGAAAGTTTATCTTGTGCACAAGCAAGGCAAAAACGCACAATCAAATGTTTTTACTAATCAATTTCTGTTGAAACTAATCTAACTAGTGCAATACGAATTTAAAAATCTTATTGAGTTTTTTGTGAGTCAAGTTATTGTGTTAGAGTAGTATGTGTGTGTTTATGTGTAATATTGTGTCTGGCACGGCATTTGTCAAAGAATTGTAGAATATGACTTGACTTAGAATGGAGCAAAGATTCAAATATACACTTTATGCAACACAACACTTCACTTATGCATATAGTCATGGTCATTTAACATTTGTCTAAGGATTTTTTGGTCCATTTCCAGTTATTTTCATAGAGATCCCTTGGTTCCGTTCTGTTCTGTTCTGTTGTTTAAGGAACGTAGGTGTAACAAGTTTTCTTATTTTTTCTGAGGTTATGTCAAAGGTAAAGCGCCGTATACTCATAGAATGAAATTGTGGTGGCCTGTTTTCTCAAAACAATGAAAATGGTGTATCCTAATGGGAAACGATCTTGGCAAAATGAGGCCTTTTATTTATAGTGGACTTTATTCAGGAGTAGCTGAATGTCACCACATAGTATTATATTGCAAGTTTGAGGCAAATTTGTTGAAAATTTATGGAATCCGAATGAGTTTTTTCTTCTCTTGAAGCATTCAATTTTTGGTGTCCTTAAACTCTGATTTCTGTGTGGCTGTCTATCTATGTGTTTGATATGCAAATGATATAATATGTGTGAGCTACAGGGTTTGCTCGTATATTTGTGTGTACATCATGAGTTTATGAGGACCCGTACAGCATTAAATCACATGTTTGTTCCACTTTGTTAATTGGATTTACCTAGAGTGGGATGCACAATGCTAGTAAGCCGGGTTTTTTTGACGAAATTCTCTTCCATAAAAGCGTAAATTCGATACGTGAGTAATTTTCAACTTAATTCATCTCCGCCGGCACGTGATTTTATGAGCTACTGGGAGTATTGCCGATTATGGAATGGAACACTTAGTCGAAAAAACTGTCGACTAGCTTCGTGCATCCCACTACTAGACTACAACGGAGCAGCTGGTGTCTGCTAGTCAGTATAATATTGTTATAGATAGTGTTTATTGTACTGTTGAAGTCATCCATTGTTCATCATTCATACCGTCTTGGTTTTGGATCATTGAAACGCAGGCCATGTTATATAGAATGTTTAGGGTTTTTTTTTGCGAAAGGTAATAAATAGTATAATGCAAGCCATATTCGGTAGGAATTTTCATGTCAAAGAATGGAAACGAAGGAAGGAAAAAACTTGGAAAAAATTATATTTTGTGAAAAGCAACAATTTGTAACTAAAAATAAAACTCAATCCAAATAATAAAAAATCCATAAAAATTTGTTCTAATCCCTCTGTGCTATATCTGTGATCTACTAAGAACATTTTAATGAAATCCATGAAAAAATAGAAGCCACACAGACGAATTTGGAATGCATGTCGATTTGCATATGTTTTCACACATCAAGGGATGCTCCTCTCCTTAAATGATAGACTCTAAAAACAACAGCAGTAACGATAGTCTAGCTGTTTCCTTGCAGCAGTATTGTGGGTATGTGGTATGCCCCTCCCTAAGTTTTGTTTTTCTGATACTTAAGCACAAATCTGACTTGAACATGTTCAAATCTGAACAGGCACAAATCAGTGGCCGAGTGATAAAGCGACCACCTACAAATGAGGATGTCTTAGGTTCGAACCCTGGGCGGAAGGCACTGGGATTTTTTCGGAGTTTTCATGGCTCGTTAATAACCTTACAGTGTTGCAAGGGGTGTTAAGCCTATACTGACAATCTGAAATATCCGTAGGGTGTTAGCAGTGCTGTAGAACCTCAACAGATATACAAATACAAGGACTGCCAAGCTGTGAGAATTTTCAATTTTTCACCAAAGCCTTTTTTTTTTTTGGCTGAGCATCACCCACAATTTGTAGGGTCACTGGGATTCTTGTGA
Organism: Phyllaplysia taylori; assembly: GCA_032273245.1. Classification (NCBI taxonomy): domain Eukaryota; kingdom Metazoa; phylum Mollusca; class Gastropoda; order Aplysiida; family Aplysiidae; genus Phyllaplysia; species Phyllaplysia taylori. The sequence goes on along the minus strand of JAUKPP010228685.1, from coordinate 11,430 downwards.
TTTATCTTTAGGGTGTGGTTTACAAACACACAGGGGTGAAGGGCACTCCCTGGTGAAGGGCAAGCAAACATAAAATAAAAGTAAAAAATAACTTTGCTAAGAAAAAGAGGAAAAGTGGCTTAAAGAGAAAATAAGATAGATTTTCAGGAGGTCAAAAAGATGAAGCAAGCATTGTTTTTCTGCTTGTGTAAACTGTAAATGCTACGCTCGTGCAAACACATCCATTTTCAGTCAGTATATTGTTATCTTAGATTTAAAAACATGTATTTTATGCACAACATAATGTATGTTATACCCTGATATAGGCAAAATAGTTTCCAATAACACCTGCATTTGTCAAGGAAACTTTTTTTTACCCTCCTGCAGTTGTCAAGGAAACTGTTTTTTACTCTCCTGTAGTTGTCAAGGAAACTGTTTTTACCCTCCTGTAATTGTCAAGGAAACTGTTTTTACCCTCCTGTAGTTGTCAAGGAAACTGTTTTTACTCTCCTGCAGTTGTCAAGGAAACTGTTTTTACCCTCCTGTAGTTGTCAAGGAAACTGTTTTTACTCTCCTGCAGTTGTCAAGGAAACTGTTTTTACCCTCCTGCAGTTGTCAAGGAAACTGTTTTTACTCTGTATTCTATAGACAATGCACATAGGTGTTACTCATGTTTATTTGCAATTTGTATTCAGCACAACATTTACAGTTTGCACCTCTGATCTATACACAATTTATTGAGTTGGAAACCTTTTGGAGAGTAATTAACAAAGGTGCAGAATGAGGCTAAAACAGTCCAAAAAGGCTGTTGCCTTTATAGATAGATTGATCCCAACTGCTCCCAATTGCTCCCAATTGCTCCCAACTGACTATATAACTACTCTACTGATGTAATTCCAAAGGGCGTTATCCTAAGCTTCTCATATTTTGTATGGTTAGGTGTTGTGAGTTTTTTTGTGTTTATTATTGCCTATAAAATTTCTTTCTTTTTTAGATGTGTATTTGCTTTTTCCTTTACCAGCAGTGTTGCAGGATTTATTATTTTTTTTACCGTGGAAACAGAATATTGTGTTTGCCAGCAGATATCATATTGCATTCCTGCCTGCTTTTCTACCTACCACTAATTAGATAATATAGTGCTGATATATTTCTCACTGAGTCTTTGTGAAGGCTTGCCAGTGAAAGTTTTGAGAGGTGTAATGGTTAGGCTCTTCGCCTGTCATGCGGAAGACCCGAGTTCGATCCCAAGTGCGGGATTTTTCCCCTCTCAGCGAAGGGTTGAAGTAGTTAAATGACCTTACAGTGTTGCGGGGGATGTAAAACTGGTAACCAAACCAAACCAAAGTTTTGAGAAACACTGGCAGTGTTGGCCTTACTTAATGGTAACAGCCTAAGTGTTGGGAAACTTAAAGTTGCACGTTTTTTATGGCATTCAGTGAGTAGACACAGGTTTTTGCAGATTTTATGAGTTGTACATTTAAGATCATAGGATGGCTTACTAAGATGGGCATTTAACTTTGATACCTGTTACAGTCAGTCTTGTTAGTATTGTATTATGACTATTACTCTGTTGTTATACGACTACAGGAAAAAACTGGCCACTTAGCAAAATGATCAAGAGAGGTAAAAAATCCAACTAATATGACTATAGGAAGAATAGCACCACCCAGCAAAATAATCTTCTGTTTGGGCAGATCACATGGGGACTGATGCGGGGCTGGAACTTCTGGAATGTTGTAACTCTCTCAGAGTGGGTTGACCTAGACAGGCAGGGTTGAAATAGCTTACCTCTTGAAAGTCATGCTTGGGATGCCGGAGTGTACTCCTTGATGCATTATAAAGTTTGGTTGAGCCAGTACCTTTGTGTGTTTTGATAAAAATTTTCCATATTTAGTCATATAACATCAGTACTATGGCGTGGGTTATCCTTTCCATTTGTTTTTTCACCTACAAGAAGTTCGTTAGTTATTTTGGCTTACCTCTCTTGTTTTTGTTATAGTTTTCTATATCAATGTTTTACATAAAGTCTTGGCAGATCACTCGACTGTCACTTACAATTACAGCGTATTAAAAGGTGGCTCGTTTGTTTATTAATGGATTGTGATAATAAACGGATGAATTTAAAGAGTAAAAGTAAATTTTTACTTTCAAGGGTTACGGTTAAGGATGGCTGTTGATATATAAAAGTATTTCATTTATGCTTGAATTACTGTACTGCCTTTTTTTTCTTAAATTTCATGAATTGTGTTACAAATCTAGTCACAGGTGGAGGCCAGGGGAGGGGCATGAGCTATGGTGTTGTCTGTTCATTTTACTTCTTTCAAAAAAGCTACTCTTGCCTTACTATTCTTACATTTGCTTAAGAATCTAAATGACTTTGTAGTGTTGATAGTGCCATAATACTTCAATCAAATCCTTGGTTGTTTTGCTTAAAGGCGAATCGTACAAAGACTATAGTGGGGTATTCGTCTCTTTGCTAAGCAATCAGGGAAAAACAGGAGTGGAGAGATAAGTAGTCATGACAATTGATGCAGTTCTCTTGAGTCTTTATCAGGAACTAATCCAACCATTAATCAAACTTTGTCACAGTCACATCTTGATAATTCAGACTCCCAATTTTAGCATCGTGGTGGAATGGTTTGTCTCTTTGCCCATCACGCAGAGATCGGGAGTTTAATCAACACAAGGGATGAACACCTCCATCTGTCTGCAGAGATGAGGTGTCCGTCTCAGGCAGGGTCAAAGTAGTTTTCATCTTAATCAATTACCTCACACTCACGGTCTTATAAGGGGAGCATAGCTTGAACCAAACAAAACCATTCTTGCATCTAGTACCGGCACTGTATGTCCTATGGTGATTGCCGATTCACAATGAGTTACTTTGATTGGTGATTCAATATTTCAGGGGGCAGAGTCCCCTTGCTGAGTGGTTAAATGCCCCTTTGAAAATGCAGAGGTCCCAGGGTCGAATCCTGGGAGGTTCACCGGGATTTTTTCTGATTTTTCATGGCTCCGACCTCTGTCCTATCAGAGCTGGACTTAAATTCAGAGGTGTGGCCTCCTAAATGACCTCACAGTGTTGCAAGGAGTGTAAACCCTAAACCAAGCAACCATTAATACCATAGTTGGGACCAGCCTCCGTGAGCACCGTATTTCGGGCATAACTTTCGTATTTTTTTTACGGATCTCAACCAAATTTGGTATACATATATTTGGCCGGGAGTCTTGGTTGGCATTTAATTTTTTAGTAAGTACGTTACGGTTGAAGGGTACTTTCTTCTTTGTCTATACATTGCAAAGAACTGAAGTTTTACAATATTGATCTGGTATTTTCCATTTTGCAGCAGAGAGGAGAAAAAGCACTGCTGCTGAACGTGGTGTGTTTGCTAATCATAATAAATAAATACTTTTCTATTTTAATCTATGATGCTGTATCACTTCTATTTCTTCAATGCTTCATAAGAGGTCTAAAACAGCTGAAATTTATAGAGTAAAACCCTTATTTGGAAGTGTCCTATGCTGCTGTAAAAAATCAGGAGAACAAGACCCTCTGGGAATATTGCACATGCCAAGTTTAAAATGAATCTGTCCAGTGATTAATATTTTATTCCCGAAAAACATTTCTCATGGGGGCTGGTCCGGACTATAGAGACATCTTGATAATGTGGATGGATTGCCTAGAATGGAGACGTCGGGATTGTCGAAATGTTACTGTCCTCTTTAAATTACACCCAAGAAGAGATACCCAAAAAGTGTTCCCAGCTTTGCCTCTTACTCTTGTTGACCTTGCTGAATTATTTTTTAACTTGCATGAACAATCAAAGTAGCAAGAATTTTATTTTAAACATACTTTTACTGCAGTATATGCATATATGTATTTGTGCTTTTTAACAACGCATTTTCTGTATGGAAAAAAATTGAAGTGTTGATTGTTATGAGGGCTTTTTCTTCGTTGATTTTGATTTTGATTGATGTCATAGACGCTGTGGTTTAATGGTTAGACTCTTCGCCTGTCATGGGGAAGATCTGAGTTCGACCCCGAGTGCGGACGATCTGGTTTTTTTCTGCTGGGATTTTTTCCCTCTCAGACCAGGTTGGCCCTGACAGACCGGGTTAAAGTAGTGCATCTCTTAAATGACCTTACAAACCATAAAGAGTGTGTCAGTGTCAGTACATTGAGATGTTTGAACATTGTTGGTTTTCTCTAGGGCTGTGTAGAAGGTGATTTATATACATGTAGTTGTAATACCGTAATCAAAGGAAAAAGACTTGAATTTCTGATGATGAAGAGGCTGTGTTTTTATATTTATCCTAGTGAAAGGATGGAGTTTGCTGTGCTAAGTTGGAGTCTATTGGATGAAAGTTGATCAGAGAAGCAATTAATAAGGAATGGGATACAGGGTCAAAACTATGGATTGTTTTAAGGAAACAAGTCTAAGAATAGAGCTGTCTTGATAAAAATAGTAAAAACAGCGGGATTTCCCGGAGAGAAGGGGGGTAGATCTGTACCTACATGCACTGCAATAAAAATAGCCCTGGGTTTTTCTAGCATAAATACCGAGTAAAGGATTGACCTTTTGAGCTGGAGTCTATTGAATGAAAGCTTATCAGAGAAGTCATTTATAAGAGATAGGCTGTGAATTCGTTTTTGTTTTGTTTTTATTGGAAACAAATTTTGGAGTGTAACATAGAGTTATTTATTTATAGACACACCAGCTTCTTTGGCTGCTTTAGCCGTTGGAATGTAACTAAAATGTATCAATGATCATTTTGCGTTAAAAAGGGATCAAGAAGATGTTTGATGTTGGAAGTGCCATAAACGCAATCAAAAGCCAAAATCTCCTGAGCATAAAGTAAAATTGTTATGGCCAAATGGCTCAAAATTTACTGAGTGACTTCTATGGGATGATTTCTTGCCTCATTTCTTGCTCTGAGTTGCTCACTCTTTTTATTTCTATTCTCACACCAATGGCATTATTTTTGTTGTTCTGAATGAAAGATATATTGAAGAATCTCATATTGTTTTTATTCAGATTTGTAGCGTTCGTTTCTGTGTTTATATTAAACACTCTGCATATTTTAGACTTTATTTCAGTACCTTTACTTTGGTTGTGTTCCATCCAGCTTTTATTTCAAGGTTAGTGTGGGGTGTTGGAGACTGAGCTGTATAGAGTGCTTGCCTTGTAAAGGTCTTGGGTTTAAATCCTAGATGACCAGATGGTTGTTTTCTCAAGTTTGGACCCGTGTCTCGTCTGAGATGAACATTTTGTTGTTGTTGTTATCTAGGGTCAACGTAGCCTATCGCTAAAATGACATTGCAGTCTCTTTTTAGGGCATAAAATAAGATACCAAGCAAACTTTGATTTCTAAAATATAGTGGATATTAGCCTCGCGAGAAGCAACATTTTGCACTCAAATCAAACATACCCAGTTTTATTTCATCCCAAAATTACAAATGCCATGCTTGTTCCCCTTGTTTTATTTAATTTTGATGTGACTGTATTAACACAGCTGGACTTACCAGCGCTGTGGTGTAATGGTTAGGCTCTTCGCCTGTCATGCGGAAGACCCGAGTTTGATCTCCGGTCGCTGACAATCTGGGTTATTTTCTGCTGGGATATTTTCCCTCTCAGTCTGGGTTGGCCCTGATAGGCAGGGTCGAAGTAGCCAGTCTCTTAATGACCTTACAGTGTTGCAGGGGACGTAAATCTGGTAACCAAACGAAACAGCTGGACTTTAGTTCAAAGCCTTTCCACTATCAATGGAAGAAACGTCTTGTTATTGATACTAAGTTGGTTTTTTTCCCCCTCTTTATTTTGTAGTATGAGAATGTTTCCACTTTCAATGTAAGCAATGACTGATCTTTTTGTGACTGTATTATCTATATGACTCTTTCAAGACTTGTAGTTTATGTTTAAATTTTTTAAATCTTTATTGTGAAGGTTGATTTTTGTATACATTTAGTCATATTGTTACTGAGGGGTTGGGGAGAGGAATGCACTGCAGTAAAAATAACCCTGTTTTTTTTTTTTTTAGCATAAATACAGAGTAAAGGATTGAACTACTGGCAATTCGCTTTTCTGTGTTTTTCAATTAGTCAATGAGACTAAGCATTTAGTAGTGTATGTTTGCTTTATGTCTTTTTCCTGCCAAAGAACAAACAGATTCCTCTGTTGATAAAGTATTACGTATATTAAACATATTTCTTTTGTTTTGCTGGTATGTGTCCAAGGTATTCCATTTTTACTGAAGTCTGATTAATATTTTTTTTTCTTTATCCTTTCGTTTCTACATGTATTTCTCATTCTTGCAGGCTATAAAAACAACGAGGCTGGTGCCTCTATAAATAACTCATTAAATACTATTACTACTTCTCATTCTTGCTTGTTGTGTTGCATTCAGTAGTACTGATGACAGTGGTGTCATGGTTAGGCTTTTTACCTTTCATACAGAGGATGAGAGTTCGAAGTATACATTGGGGATTTTTTAATATGTATCTCCGTCAGTCTGCGGGGATGTAGTGTCCCTATTATCCTGTCGGCGCTGAAATGACCTTTTAGAGTTGAAGGAGGCGTAAAACCATCACTAAACAGACAAAAGAATTTTAGCCTGAGTTGGTCTTGACAGGCAGGGTCGGAGTAGCCCACGTCTTTAAGATTAACGATCTTAGGGTTTTTCAAAGGGCGGACAATCAAAAACAAGAAACCAAGAGCACTCTGTCCTTACTTTCTCTGTTATCAGTATGTCACATCAGCTTCTAGTCCTTCTGAAAAGTGTTAAGTTGCCGACATTTTGTACGTTCTCTTTTCGTTTTTCAGAGTTGCCATAGCTTTTTTTGTCTGATATTGTGCATTTAGTTTTGGAGAAAGGCTATTGTTGTGTTAAATGTATGCTTCATGGTGCAATGGAAGTTTCAGAAATTTTTTGTTTCTTTGTGTCCAACATTGCAGTTTAAATTGCAGAATTGCCATAGTTTCTTTTTTTATATATTTTTTTTATCGTCATTGCATTTGCAGTTTTCAGAGTTGCCATAGTTTTTTTCTTATCCTCATTGAATTTGTAGGTATCAGAGTTGCCATAGTTTTATTTAATCCTCATTGCATTTGTAGTTGTCAGAGTTGCCATTGTTTTTTTTAATCCTCATTGCATTTGTAGTTGTCAGAGTTGCCATAGTTTTATAAGTCCCGTTTTGCAGTTTTATCTGTAGAGTTGCCATGGTAATTTTTGTCCTTCATTGCAGATTTTCTTACAGAGTTTTATTTGTTTTCCTTATTGCACCTTGCACCTTTAGTTGCAGAGTTTCTAGAATTTTGTGCAGGGGAGTCTCATGGGGCATAGCATGTATTTAAAATATGAACCTTTTTAATAACATCATTTTAACAGAAAAAGGAAAAGGGTCCTATTAATAATAGATTGCATTTAGATTGCATTTATATAACGCATTTCCCCGCTCAAAATCAGGCTCTATGCGCTTTACAATCATTATGACAACAATGTGTGCGTGAGCGGAGCGTGCTTTTGCTTGGGGTGCATTAAGATGGAGACCACTGTGTTTGGTCTGCTGTTACAACTAGCAAAGATTTTGGTTATAATTCAGCTGAGCTTCATTGTGTGCGGATAGTTTGCAGACGCTCTGGTTTGGTCTGTTGCTTCTACTTCTTTTCAAGTTTTAGTATTGTCCAAATCTATTTCTTGGTGCTGAAATGACCTTACAGTATTGATCATGTAGTAAAACTTCAGACAAAGCTTCATTGTCTAGTTTCTCTACATAGCGAGTTTCTCATGCTGAAGTAACAGCGATGACTGTTCTGTATGGACACGATATTTTGAAGGAATCTCAACCGACCGTTCAATATCGCTCAAAATGCTTGGCTTGTCACTTGTCACCACAGAATAGATATAATACAGATGTACAGTCCCTATACAGTGACGTCACTAAATAAGTCCCAACTTCTGCTTGGTCCGCCATTTCCTTTGTCATCGTTGTGTAATATACAAATGCACGTCTTTGTCACTGATCATAATTTAAAGTAATGTTCTGAAACACCATGACAAAAACGTCCTTGGCATGGTCAAATCTTTCCAAATTTTTGTCTCTATGTTTATCTGTGGTCTGTGTTATTTAATGAATTGCTGCATTGTACGATCGAGCACTTTGATTTTGATCACATTTCAGGTCTGTTGTGTCGAATTGCCATCATCATCATCATTGCCTTTCTCACCCTGGACCAGGGTATAGGCCACAAGCAAACACTTTCCACTTTTCTCTATCCTTGACTATCATAACGTCAGTTTGGGATTTTTTTTTACTTGAATAATTTGGTGGAAGAAAAATACTTGGTATCTACGTCTGTCTGGTACAAGGTAGTATTTTTCTCTGTCGAGTTGCCTCTGATCAATGGGGTCAACGTAGTCGGCCTCTCATCTCACCATGCAGTATTGCAAAGAGCATATTACTTAAAATGATTTAAGCAGAATTTCTTTGGTAATAAGTTGTAAAGATGGACTCAGTTGCCTTTTTTAGAAAGTATTGTTTTAATTGAAATGAAAGGGGATTGTGAAATTCTGCTTTAGATACATGTATCATCTTATATTCATTTGGAACTGTTGATAGGCAACTATTTTGTTGTTATATTTGTTTTGTTTTTCTCTCTTTTCTAAGTAGGCTACATGTAATTGTTTCAAACCTGGGCTTTATTGAAAGGAAATTGCCAAATTCTACTTTAGATATCATCTTCATTTGGAGTCGTTGATAGGTAACCATTTTGTTTTTTCTTGATGTTGTTGGGTTTTTTTTGTTTGTTTATTTTTCCCAATACAGTACATTTAATTGTTTTCAAACCTGGGCTGCCTTTTTTCAATTCTTGTAAGAATTTTGCTCAGTAACTTGCTTCTTCTTTTGACACACTGAGTCACATTTATTTGTATGAGCGATTACTTCTTTTTTTGTTCTATTTTCTTTGTAGAGGAGATGCATGTTCGCTTTACTCTTCTTTTGTGATATTGCTAGTGATATACTTCATTGCTTTCTTAATTTGGAATCCAGTATTGTGTTTTGTTTTCCTGTATCTTTGCTCATATATGTATAATGCTGTATTTATGCAAGTCCAACCCTGCCAGTGTTTGCGGAACACGGTTCTCGTCCTTTGCTGGTTGTTTGGGTTACTTTTTGTTCTTGTTATTTTTTGTGTATTGGATTTTGTACGTTTCTAGTCACCTTAGTTCTTTTTTTGTACAATCTGCAAGTTTTTGTGAGGCAAATTTAGAAAATTTTGCTTTCAGTGGTTGGGTGGTTGGTAAGTGCTCTGATATGGTCTGCTCCTTTTTAACTCAGATAACTAAATCGTTGGATTAAGCCTAGAGTCCTTTTTATACCCGAGGTCTCATTATATCCGAGGTCTCATATCTGAGGTCTCATTATTATATCCGAGGTCTAATTATAGCCGAGATATTTTACTCAAGACAAAGAAGAACAGGGATTTTCATTTTCTTTTGTTACAACGGAAGTCTCGTTGAATTAGTGCTCATTTGTATCTGAGTTCCTTTGTAATTGTTTCTATTGTCCCAATCAATTTCTTGGCACTGAAATGACCTTATAGTGTCGATAGTGTCGGAAAACCCCAACAAAGCAAATCAACCAGTGAGTTGAAAACAGAGAGCCTTTATTTTGAGAGGAGAAACAAAGCCCCTAAATGTTAATCTAGGTCATACAATCGAAGTGCGGATAACAAACAAAAATTTTGCAGGAGTGAATGGTGATTCACAATTGGTTATTGAATTGTAATCCACGGCTATGCTCAAAATGCACTGTTGTCTCGGGACGTCTCTCCTCTCAAAATATGAGCTCTCTGGCATAAAAAACTGAGATAGTACAAAAAAAGGAACTAAGCTGACATTCAATATTTTTGCCACGATGCATCATGTATGATAAATGTAGCGTCTGCCTTGCTAGTATCAATAATCATCTACCTATCCCACACGACTCGACCAGTAGCTATGCTTACAGCTGAGTGCACTGTACTTAGATTTCTCCATTACTCCTCACTTACCTTCTCATTGATGTACAGTTGTCTCCACCTAAACGCACGGTAGCTCAGGAGGTGCTAAAATACAAGGTAGGGTTGTGCGAGTCTATCTTGCGGAAGGCTCGAGTTTGATCCTGAGCGCAGACGATCTGCTTATTTTTCTGCTGGGATTTTTCCCTCTCAGCCTGGGTTGGCCCTGACAAGCAGCGTCAAAGTAGCCCATCTCTTAAATGACCTTACAGTGTTGCAGGGGATGTAAAACTGGTAACCAAATATATAACCAAACCATTTGGACTCAAATCTGAATGCGAGTAATAACAAGCGAGTACTCGAGAACTTGAGTAATTGTCAATCCAGGTTGCCGACTTAATTTGTTTTTTTCCCCCCAGAGTTTTTGTGTCTCACACAACCCTAACGCAAAGAAGATAGTGCCTCTATACGGCTAAATCAGCAAAAGAAATTGGTGCCTCTCTAGTGCCTCTATACGGCTAAATCAGCAAAAGAAATTGGTGCCTCTCTAATTATATTACTTCTAATGAATTCACTTTAAGATCGGAAAGGCTCGTAAGGATGCGTTTACACAAAGCGCTCGTTTACACGAGCTAGTTTAATATTATTATTAAAACAGAAAAAGAAAACGTCATTTTATGACGAAATCGTGTGTTTCAGCATGGCGTCCCCTGTGTGATGTGCGTTTAGGCGGAGACTTCTGTCAAAGTATGCTATGCTGCTTTTTATAATTTGGCCTTCTCTTTTTTGTTTTTAATTTTCTCGCTAGTTTTCTCTGCTTTTGTTATGTAGGTTCTTTTTCATGTGTCAATTATTATACTTATAAATATTATTGTTACTCGTTAGAAGTTGTCTTTTTTCCAGAAGGGAGAGTATTTGGGTTTTTTCCTCTTTTTTTTTTCTGCCAGTGAGAAACAAAAGATGAAAGAAAATTGAATTTTACACAAAATGTCTGTTCTTGTTTATGTTATTTTTGTTTGTTTTTGAGAGTCATGATGGTTATGATTACGGGCAATGTGGTGTAATGGTTAGGTTCTTCACCTATCATGCGGAAGATCCGAGTTCCATCCTGGTCGCAGGCGACCTGCGTTTTTTCTGCTGGGAATTTTTTTTCCTCTCAGCTCGTGTTGGCCCTGATAGGCAGGATCAAAGTAGCCCCGTCTCATTAATGACCTTACAGTGTTGCATGGGACGTAAAATTGGTACCGGTAACCAAACCAAACTAAATAAAATTAAAAAAGAGGACATAAAACTGGTAGCCAAACCAAATCATGGTTATGATTATTCATATTGGGCTTCTTGATAAGACTTTTCCTTGTGAAGTGAGCCTTTCTCACAACCACGCACGCACGCACGCACGCACGCACACACACACACACACACACACACACACACACACACACACACACACACACAC
>JAUKPP010228684.1:1341-23159 GCA_032273245.1 Phyllaplysia taylori | reverse complement strand
GTTCTCTTGTGTGGTCCTTTCTTTGTATTGTAATTTTAAAAAAATTTAACTACTATTGTCCTAATGTACTTCTTTTAGGGGAAATGACTTTACGTTACAGTTAGTGCAGTGTTAAACCCCAACAAAACAAACATACAAACAAGCCCTTCCAGTTTGCTATCGTGAGTGAGATGGTAGGCCTACTGGCTGTGGTATTACATGTATTAGCATGAGTCAGGGATTCTATTAATGGAACTGTTTATGTTATTTCAGTGGCTGCAAACATATGCTGACAAAATAAAGCAGCTTGGAATATTTCAAGACAAAGGTCCCAACCATGTGTTAGTCAATGAGTACCTGGCTGGACAAGGCATTATGGTAAACAATGTATTGTATATTTTTCCTTTTCTTCTTCTGCTCCTCCTCCTCCTCCTCCTCCTCCTCCTTCTTCTGCACTCACTTTGGTCAGAAAGACACCTCAGATGCTCTCAAGTATGCTGCCATTTGCTTTAGGGTCTTTAGAGGGCCATAGAGCTTTTCTCTTGACAGTGCTGTTCCCCAGGGCCATAAATCTGATCTTAATTTTAACTAGGTTGGACGCATCACAAGAAAATGTCCCAATACCGTCTGCAGTGCTCCACAAAGACATAAAAAGGAGAGTCACCAATGGGGAATCTGGGGACCAAGTGAAGCTATAGCCTTGAGTCTCACCAAGATTACCTGACCCTCTTAAGATAAAGAAGTATATTGGTCCATAGGTAAACCTGTGCATCCCATGGAAATTTTATGATACTGTGATTGACTGAAAGTTGGCTTAGATTTGATTTAGAAATGAGTTCACTTTTCACTGGGATTGAGAATATAATAAGATTATGAATTGAAGGTTTTAAATAATTGAGTGTCTTACAAAGTAAAGTCGGCCAAAGAAGCTGGCATTTCTATGCATAAAGATAACTCGTAGCTCCTATACATCAATCCAGTATCCTAATGTAATCTGTAGAAAACATCTGACACAGCTGGATGCCACTAGATAATTTACCTTTGGCAACTGAAAGCATTAGAAATTGACATTAGTGTCTCCCCCATGGGACAGAATGTTTCCAAAACATGTGTCCTGATTTTATTGTACTATCCCCAGTAGATCTTCCATTGCAGGTCTTGCTAAGTGGTCTTTTCTTTTCCTTTTTGAGTAAAAAGTCATGGTTTTAAAAAGTTATAATAAATATTAATGTTATAAATATCAATGAAAGCTGTCCACTCAAAAACAAAAACGGTTTTGCAAAATTATTTTTGATTCTGTTGGATTTTGAAAGCAAGCAAATCTTTATTGTCTTTTCAGGTAATATTTTTGTCAATACGTAAGGCCTTGTCTTATTTTAAAGGGCTTTGTGGCTTTTAAAGAAAAGCAATCTTACTGTAACGCCTTCCTCTCCACAACCCTTGCTGATGAATTTCCTTTTGTGAGCGTAAAACTTTTGTCTCACAACAAAAGCACGGCATCTTGTAATGTCAGCAGAGCTGGTTCATGGGACAATAACTGCTGTATATCCACTAAATTTTCAAATAAATTGATTAGCTAAGCCAACCAGAAAGCCTTGCTACGTAGATAATAGTGGCCGAATATGAACCAATTTAGGGGTAATAGAAAGGCTCAATGGAATATTCCCAGTTTTGTATAAATCTGTACATTTTTATCTAACGTTGTTCTGAGAAAAAAAAAAAAAGATTTTTTAGATGGACAGACTATAGCAATGTTTCTTCAGCCATCAGGATTTTTTCCTTTTTTGTATATAGCAATTAATTTGCTCTGGTTTCTTTTGTCCTCAGCCACACGAAGATGGGCCGATGTTTTACCCAACAGTTTCCACTATTAGCCTTGGGTCCCACACCTTGCTAGACTTCTACTACCACCTGGCAAACCAAGGAGATTCAGAGGCCACGGAAGGCTCGGAGACCTTAAAGGGATCGACCGCCTCAGATTCAGAAACAACGCCTTCGTCATTTGAGAATCGCCATTTCGTTTCCATCCTGTTGGAACCAAGAAGCCTTGTATTGGTGTGTGATGATATGTACAAAGTGCACTTACATGGCATAGAGGAGAGGACTCATGATGTAATCACTGAGAAAGTGGCTAATCTCAAATCCACATCTGCTCAACTTGGAGATCAACTTGAGAGGGGTACGCGAGTGTCTTTGACAATCAGAAACGTGCCAAAAGTGTTGAAAGCAAAACTTTTTTCAATGAGAAGGTGAAGGTCTAACCCAGACCGAAGCAAACAATAAAGAGCTTTTAAATTATGAATGGGGTCTATTCACCATCCCTCTTTTAGTCATGTGATGCTCGTTTTTATCAACTTCTGCTTCCTTCGTAAAGATCGCGTACATATAAAACTTCAAACTCATCTCCCTTGAAACTACAAAATTGGCGATATTAAGAACTGTATGCTTGTCAAGAAGGTCACAATGTGTCAAAATCTTGGTGCAATTATTTCTTTTTAACAAAAGAGGGGAAGAAATTGTTGAAACAGAACCGCCTTCATCTCAAGGGTTCGCAGAGTTCACGTTCTGTTTGCTTTTTTTTTCACTGTTTAGTCAAAGGATGATGCCATGTTGGCCTAGTTTCTACGGATATCACATGACTAGGAGAGGGGAGTGAATAGACCCCATTGAGATAATGACAGCATCTCTGGTGTAACAAACTCGAACTACAAGAAAAACTCTTTGTGTGATGGGATTCCTTGAAAACAAATCAGACCGGCCACTATTAGAAGTGAAAATTAAAATGAAAATCCTTTTGAAACAAAACCAAACTTGGTTTTCAATTGCATTTTAACATGCGGACACATATCGTCATGGTGCTTCCAAAATGACCAAAGGCCCACTTAGGCCACTAAAGAATAAGCCCATTGCATAAATTCCCCACATCGTAGTGCATCACTTGGTATTGCATCACTTGGTATTGCATTTGTTCAAAAGTGCAGGGCCGTTGTGTTAGAATTTAATATTTCCGTAATGCTTTTACTTGTGACATAGAGTCAGGCCATCTCAATTTTTCCCCCATTATCTCAGAAGTGCAGAAAATGAGAAAGGCCATATTGGAAGCATCAAGACAATATTTATCTTTGATATGCACACCCTTAAGCAACTTAAGCAAGCCTATCAACTTGCACTGTGACTTCAAGTAAGTTCAACTTTGTTGGTTCCCTTCTGTGACTTGGAGCATAAAAACTACAGTGGTTGATAAAAATGCAATGTTTTCTTGTAGCACCTCATTTTTTTGGCTCATCTTCAGCAACTTTTACGAGGGTGGATCTTGTGAAAGAAATCACAATTTGCTTTGACTACCAGTTTTATGTCCCCTGCACACTGTATCGTCATTTAAAGACAGGCTACTTCGACCCTGCGCTGGTGAGAGCAAAACGTTAAATGTTATAGATTTTGATTTCCATGCTTTGTTTTGTGTTAAATTTGTGACCTTAATTCTAAGAATATATGTCTTTTCATCTGCTCAAATGAGTGGTAAGTTGCAGATCCTAAAGTGGAGAGAAAGTCAATTAGGGTGTTCAGAAGTAGATTATCTTTTTTTGCAGTGTTTGACACTGTTTTTAGATCTGAATGGATTGGTTATAGATACATTGGGTAGATATATAGAAAAACTCGAGCACTGTATGTTTGAAAATTTACACACATCTTTGCTATGGGATGCCTACAGTATAACATGACTATAATGGCACCGCTACAGCGGGACCACCCCTAGAGCGGGACCTTAGCGGAATCCCCCTTTTTTCCCTATGTAAACTCATTCCCTGTGCTCAGGTTTAGCGAAGCAAGGAAAGGCTTGAACTTGGATGCAGCGGGAGAGAGATCGAGCGAGCTCTAACTTAGGGGTTGGGGAGCTGTAGGCGGGCTTCTAAGAGGCAATCAGTGGTGCTGCGTTGTGATTAGCCAATCCAGTGATGAGTGAGGTGGGGCAGAGAGACAGATAGTGTGGAGAGACACGTAAAAATAAGCAACAACAATATTGAACCAAAGACCATCCATCTCAAGGCTCATGGGTCACGTTAATTTTATTGATTAATGTGAAAGGGAGGTAATCATGTTGATCATTAGAAATTTATTGGTTATTCCCCTTTGCATACCTACAGCAGGATTTTTCTTCTGGAACCACAAGTTCCTCTATAGTCATGTTCTACTGTACCGAGAATACATTTTGTTGAACTATAAAGCTGTTCTTCTCTTTTCTGTTTTCATGTGGATGTGCATTTGTTCAATTTTAAGCAACCACATCTCAGGGCTTAAAGCAAGATTTCCCCCCCCCCCCCTCCCCCACTTGAAAGGGGAAGAAAAGGCTTTTGGGTGATATCAATAACTTGACTTGGCCAAACTATGACTTGCAACTCATTTGGATTGGTTGGATTGGTAATTCCTCACCTTTGGTTTTTACTTAACATTTCTTGGAGCACTGTAAAGTCATTTGAGAGACGGGCTACTTCGACCCTGGCTGAGGGAGACCATTCCCAGCAGAAAGACACAGATGGTTGTTCACCACACGTGGGATTGAACTCGAGTCTTCCGTGTGATAGGCTGTGTTTTCTACCATGACGAAGGGTCGTCCATCGTCTGGCCAGCAACCATGTTCTAATTTCGAAAGCTATCTTTGTCTTTATTTTTTTCACACCGACTAGAGTGACTTGACAGGCGCCATGGTGTAGTGGTTAGGTTCTTGGCCTGTCATGTGGAGACATGAGTTCGGTCCCAAGCACGGACAATTTTTTTTCTGCTGGAATTTTTTCCCTCTTAGCCCGGGTTGACCCTGAAAGGCAGGGTGGAAGTAGTCTGTCTCTTAAATGACCTTACAGTGTTGCAGGGGACGTAAAACTGGTAACCAAACCAAAAGAATGACTCGCAGTTTGAATTTTAGCCAGATGAAGGCCGCACAAGCCTACGCTGTTCAATTTTAGACCCATCAAGGAATCTTGCTTGCACTGCTTATTAGAGGTAAGCTATTTTGGAGTTGGTAATCTAGTGGTTAGGCTGCCGAATATGTATTCATTAGGCTGTGGGTTCGAATCCCAGCTTGGGCTCGATATTGTGTCCTTAGGAAAGGCACGTTACACAAATTTTCCTAACTTCACCCAGGAGTAAAGACAGTGAACGATCTTGTCAGAATGTTAGTGTTTGAGCGCTTGTAAAATGGCAGCTTGCACTGTGTGCTTCCAAGGAAGTTGAGAAGGTTTCTGAATGACTTGGTCTGATTGGGTAATAATAATGATTGTAAAGTGCATGGACTCGCTTTCAGTCGGGATGTGCGCATCAGTCCATTATTGTAGAATACCAGAGAGTCATAAGATCGAGATGTGAAATTTTCCTCTTTTTATGAAATACGAAGTTATATGATAGCCTACAAATATAGGGTGTACCTGCTGTTTTGCAAGTTTCAGGAGAGCACGTCAAAGCTCTGAACACTCATTAATTTCATACTTTAATTTCCCTCTGAAATTATCATAATTTAGAAAATAGCCATTTAGTGATTAATATTTATTCATATCAACCAAGTCATAAAATGCCTATACAATATAAACATTTCATCCTCCATCTCACAAAGGACCGGCGATGTGGTGTAATGGTTAGGCTCTTCGCCTATCATGTGAAAGATCCGAGTTCGATCCCACACGCGGACGATCTGGGCTTTTTTTTTTCTGCTAGGATTTTTTTTCCTCTCAGCCCGGGTTGGCCCTGATAGGCAGGGTTGAAGTAGCCCATTCTTTAATGACCTTACAGTGTTGCAGGGGACATAGAACTGGTAACCAAACTAAATCAGGAGAGCACATCAAAGTTTTGGAAACTCTTTAATTTCTTACTGTTTAAAAACCGCCAACTGACTGCTAATAACTCTGCCATTTTTAAAATTATGCATAAGTTGCTTTGGGACAAAATATATATCTGAATACGTATTGTCCTATGGTGAGGATAACTCAATACGTATTGTCCTATGGTGAGGATAACTCGAAACTGTAAATTTTTAAGATAACCACTTTGTGAGTGGGCGAGGAAGTTACTGGTTTGTTTGGTTATCAGTTTTACGTCCCTTGCAACACTGTAAGTCATTTGAACACTTTGTAGTCACTTGGCGCATATATGCATCAGCCCAAATTTGCCCGTCCAATCGCTCGTAGCATATAATATGCACCATGCCCCAGAAGTCTGATCACGTTGCAGTTGGCTGTCAATAAAAAGCCATTGTTGAAATACTTGCTTTATTTTTTAAATGGACGTGCAGCACCATATTAAAAATTACACACAATACTGAAAGCATTAAAGAGAATGACACTTTTTTTTTTTTCAAAATCAGTTTATCATTATTTTGTTCAATAGTTCACAAGCAATGCAGATACAATGTTCATATAATATGTACAAGTCTAAGAGCTCAATCACCCAGCACACAACCACCTGGACATGATCTATGTACAAACAAGATCAGCATCATTCACTCATACCAAATCATACTGTTTATGAAAGCTTTTGATCTGAAACTGTTACGTTCCCATTGCAACATTGCTGCGAAATAGTTTGAAAAAAGAACTCTTACAAACAGTGTACTTTGTAAAAAAAACAAAAACCCAGGGTAAAAAAAAGAGCTTGATGTTTTAATATTCTTGTAATTTTGTGTGTTTAGCAATAGCTGTAGATAATTCCCCCTGGTTTTCTATCTTGATAGACTAACCAGGATGGGGGCCTACAGTTTCTCTTGTCTTCACGGTCATTACTTGAGTAAAATCCAAGCTAAGAAGGAAGTGCATTTAGCCATATTAAATACATGTGTACAGAAAGAATTCAGCTTGAAATTGTGTGTCTTCTATCGTCAAAGAATAAAAATTTTACACTTGAAAATCTGTTTTCGAGATTCACAAGTGCATCTGTACAAAGCACTTTATGCGTCAGTCTTGGGTCAACATTACAAAGAGCAAAACGAGAGCACACAAAAACATGTGCATTGACAGCTGCGCATAAAGGAAACAAGGATGTGGAATTAGCTGTGCCAATGTGGTTTAAATTCCTTCAATTCCCTTTTTAACAAAAGATTAAAAGAGTACGGTAGCCTAATGCTTTTAATGAAGCCAACATAAAAATCTTGGCCCTGATGTATCACTATCAGTGAAGTAGAATACCCATGTACACTGTTTTTTACAGGACAGAGCCTACTTATCCATGTGATGAAATGAGAGGCCCATCCATGAAGTTCTTGGTTGCATATTTAGGCCTGCCAAGAAAAATGTCTGACCAATTTTGAACCAAAGTCAAGAAATTTGTGATTTTCCGTCGTGAGAGAATAACGTTTTTATAGACTCAAATTGATGGGGATTTTTTTAAAAATCTGATGGCCTACTGGTACATGCTCATTTTCACAACAATTTGATTTCGTGGTGTTGCAACACAAATGATCATGAAATGAAGTTTCTGTGCTTTTGAGTTGTCACATTAAATTAAAGCTATCTCACTAAATATAAAAATAGTCCAGCTTGCCAAATGTGTATGTTTAATGCATGTATGGAAGATTATCATTGTGTCATTGAATAAAATCTTACACTAAAAACAAACAAAATCTCGTTTGCGTGGTGTCAAATGTAAAGTAACTGAATGATTACTCCGAAAGCAATGTCGCAATGGGACTGAGCGGAAGAAAGACGAAATGCATGAAAGATGCCACAAAAATGCCAACAATTTATGAGATTCAGTTGCTTGATCCCTCCTTGTTGTGCTCTTCTGTGTGCAGGTGTTCATGTCAGATTGAAGCAGTTGCGTGTACTTCACTCATCACCAACACATTTGATGACCAATTGAACTTTGTGTACAAGCTCTATATGAAATACATATACATTATGAAAGTGGCTTTAGATTGACATTTCTATAAAACAAATTCCATGTTATCATTGCCAACATGGAAAACTTTTCCTGCTCATGGTGACAAAGCCAATTTAAGGGCTGAGGCTAAGTTTTTATAGAAAAAGAAAAGATTATACAAAACCACTATCACAGAAATTGACTCGAAAACATCTCAAAAGCTGTCCTTTATAAAAACCTTCAAATGAGACTGGCAGTGTCAAATATATCTGCCACGTTAACCTTTTGACCTCTGTTCAAAGTCCTGGGCAGTTTCTATAAATGTGTCACGATGTGATGAAATCAGGAGCTCGTCAATTCTTCGGCTGTCAGGGTTTTTTGCTATCATATTAATCCTGCCAATTTTTCTTATTTTTCGTGAAAAAATTATTGATTTGTCTTGAATAGAAGTCAAGTTTATTTGCAACTTTAAAAACGTCAGTCACCTAATATCCACAGGAAAAATAGTGAGCAGATAAATGGCCATCATTATTTGGTGCCTTTCAAAACTGCACTTTCTTAAAAAACTTTCTTCAGTACAACTTACCATGAAATATGTTTTAAATTGGATATACTGGTGTTAAAATATTGCCTGACACTCAGAGAAATGCCAATAAATCTTGTTTCTCTTGTTTTGACAAGCACCTGATTTCATGGAGTTGCAACAAATATATTGTTTTTGCACTTTTAGGACCAGAAAATTTGTGTACAGGATAAGATTAACGTTGCATGGAGAAACATTCAATGAATCTATTATTATTATTTTGTTATGTTGCCACATCCATGAATAATGAAATGCCTGCTTGCAATAGGATTTTTTAAAGATATATCCATTTAACTGCATCTGACTGCAGTTCTATTTTCACATAAGTAAATTGTGATAAATTTCACCACCCACTACTTGATTGTACGGTTCTATTTATAGGAGAGCAACAGATAAAGTTTGTAGGTTTGAAGAAAACGCTTTCCTTAGGTAGCTTAAACAAATAGCATTGACCCAACTACATGTAATTGAAAACCTATTTTGCATTTGATATTTAAAGCTTGAATATTTCATGCCTTGCTTGACGTGGACCCTGATAATGAAAATCAAGGAAACACTGGTGGTTGGTTGGTTGTCAGTTCAATGCCCCTTGCAACTATACTTTAGGTCAACTAAGAGACGGAACTTCCAAATTTCACGCCCACCTCCGCTACAATGGAGGTGGGAGCCAGAAAAAACTAAAAATCCCTGTGAATCTCCCAGGGTTTGAATTCGAGACCCGCAAATTTGTAGGCAGGCGCTTCAGCGCTCGACTACAGATACCCCCAAACACACTGACAGAACCCTGCCAGGGAAATGTATTATCAAAAAATCAATCTCATACATATGTTGTGTTTATACTTCCCACTCTATATTTGTGGTACGCTGAGTTAAAGCTGAAAGACTAAAGAAGAAGATCATATTTAAAAAAATATGTAAATGTAAAATATTGAAAATTACAGTACAGTAAATTTGTTCATGATATGTGACTTGCATTACATTAAATGAATATTAATTAATCCATAAATACATCCCAAAACCTGATCGATCAAACACTACAATTTGAAACAAAATGCTGTAAAAAAGACTTGAAAATTTGCCTTGTCATGAAGGTATACTTTTTTTCATAGTACCTCACACCATACATAATATTTATACTACATATTCTTAAAACTGACCAATTCATATCTGTACATGTTTCATTGATTTCATTAAAATAACCAATCCAAATACCTGTTGC
Source organism: Phyllaplysia taylori (assembly GCA_032273245.1). NCBI lineage: Eukaryota > Metazoa > Mollusca > Gastropoda > Aplysiida > Aplysiidae > Phyllaplysia > Phyllaplysia taylori. Next base: position 13,536 of record JAUKPP010228684.1, on the reverse strand, counting down.
CACCTGAATTTTAAGAGAATGTTGACAAAACTACAATGTCGCTGAGATGTGTATGCTTCAAATTGTTGCAGTAGCCTCTGTAATTATTAATAATGACACCTTCAACTATTACTTGGCTAATCCCTATCTGCACACATTTATGATACACAAGAGACTTTTCATTCAAAGTAAAGCAATTCAGTAAAAAAACATTTCATTTTTGGTGATAAAGACAACAATCATGACAATAATATAAACATCAATGGCAGCGAACAAATATACATATATTTATTTATAAAGTATCATAGCAACAACATCAAATACCGCATAAAAAAAAATTAATTTCAGTGGCCCTACGTTAATGTTTATTTTGACTTTACACAACAACAACAACACAACAACAATACCAACTGTAAGACAAGAATTAAAACCCCTTAAGATAAGCAAAGCATGAATAAATACAGTGTGAGGGACTCAATTGTTGTTGCCCGGCTAGCATAGCTGGCCATGAGGACAGGACACCCCGCCAGCTAGACAAGCACAAGCCAGTCGAAAAATATGAGACAGTTGGGACAAAAGTGCTTATCAAGAATGTGAAACATAACAACAGTAATAATAATCATTATAATAAGTATGTCAATAATAACAAGAGGAATAAAAAATAATTGATGATAATGACAATTATAACAATAATAATAGTAATAATTAAAAACAGGAAATTGACATTGGTTATGACATTGGGAATGTGCTAAATGTTGTGTTTAAATGCTTCCCCGCTCCTGGGCCAACTTGTGCGATGAGCCAAGCATTTACAGTGCCCTGCCCTGAACTTCAACCCGTATCCATGGTTTGCAGTCTGCCTGAAAAACTCAGCTGTCTGGACAACAAATTCTACACTCCCCTCCCCCCTTACCCAACAAACACTCACCAAATGTTTTTTCTAGAGAACTACAATTACTCTAAACTTTCAAAAGGAAACATTAAGCTGATAAAGTTCACAGCTTTACTGTTGAGTTTGAGAAAAGCATAGCCTTCTCTCACTAAAAGTAAACATGATTCAGCAATCTCTATTTTTCCCTTGCACTGTTTATTTAATCTATGCTTTTTCATGTAAAGTCATCAGCTTTAGCAGTTGTTTTGCTTCAAAGTCAATTGTTTGACCGATTGACAGCTATGAGCAGCAGTGAAAAGAAAAACATAAACTTAATTAATTTCTTCATCTGACTTGCAAAAGACACCATGCTTGGCTTGACCCATCTGAAATGCACATCTACACTCAAACCATTGACAAGAGTATTGGAATTCTTGGTGTTTTTTCAAGGATTTAGGAGGAAGGAAAACTAAACAGCTGTCAAGTACTATGTGTGAATACTATACATAGTTGATAAATACAAATAGTATTCACAAACTGTAATCAGTAAAAGGTCCTTCACTTCTACCTTTCTTTATTCTTCCCTGTACAGTAGAAAATTACTATGGCGGCACCCGCTAAAGCGGATTCTTACCGGAATCGTCCCTTTTTTAAAAGTAAACTCAATTACCCGTGCTTGGGTCTAGCGGGGCAAGGAAAGGCCCGAACTTGGATACGGCGGAATTTGGGAGGCAAAAATAAAATAGTTTCTAACTATTGTGGGCAGTGAGGCTACATCAAGAGTACTAAATATAGCTACCATTGACTTCATAGCAAAATCGCTGCTCTGCAGGAAATCCCAACTCTCTGCCTCCCTTTCTCGATTTTGATTTTCGGACCCCTGTGTTTTGTGAATGTTGTCGATAGTGATGAAACAACCGATTCTTCCTCTGCACAGGAGGTAATCATGTGGATTTTTTAGAAATTTTTCGGCAGTTCCCTTTTGCATTCCTGTAGCCGGAACTTGTCTACAGCAGGGTTTTTCTTCTTATAACTAAAAGTTCGCTATAGCCATGTTCTACTGTAGCATCAAGCAAGACTCAGTTTGTTTAACTGGAGATCTTGAACATTATCAATTGTGGACACCCACTAACTAACCTAAATAGGGGGTATTAATTTCCCCCTCTCTCACTTAAAGCAAAATAATGAAACCATTAAGAAAAATATAAACACATTGTCATATAAAAATAAAACCAGCATAATATGTTTAAAAAATGGAAACACAGTAAAGACATTGATAAGAAAAGCTTGGTCATGGTGTGTTGTCTCCAAGTGCTACTCTCACATTTTGATCTGGTGCGGTACATCATGCAATATAATGCTGCTACATCAGCTGAACGGATGGCCATTAAAACTAGACAACACTCCCAGGCATAAGGATGCGTCATTGGGTGAGAAAAGATTCATGAGGAAATGGACGATGAGGATGACAAATTGGCTGGTATCACAGATACCCACTGTAATGACATGATAAGCACTCCACTATACTACAGAGAACATGACAATCAAACTAATGAAATGCAACGAATAAACCTTACACAATGACACTAGATTACCAACACTGATGATTGGTGGATGATGAAACCACAAATATGCTGAATGATGAAAAAGCTGATGGTGAAAATGACTGATATAAAGTGTGACAAAATATGTAATGCTGGATCATAATAAATGAATGAATGAAGTATCGATGCTTTTGCACCTGATAGAAAAAAACATTTTGATTGATGGGAAAGATGATTTGCAACAATTATGAGTACAAAAAATAATTTCATGATTCTGATAGTGGCTTACCACCCTGTGCGAGATATTCCGTTACAAATGTTATAAAGGACAAGTATTTCATTCTTCAAAGTAATAGCAGTCATTGTGAAATGATATGTTTGGAGGCATGATTGTGAGATGAGGCTTTCTTGTTTTTTCCAACACTTTTCCCACAAAGTAGTTTTTAAGATGCGTCTGCCAATAGTAGAACAATTTTCATGGTAAAGTGAGCACATGGTTCCAAGATTGATTTTCTTGTTTTCTCCAAATCAGTGTGAGCTATTATCCACTTAGGAAAGTTTTTGAGCTTAAATGCTGCCTGCTGGGGTTACAAAACATTGTAGAAACCATTTCAACAGACATGAGCAATATGTAGTGTAAGAATTTGGAATCAATTCCTGCCAAATAAACTATTTTGGACTTAGCAGTCCTAGAAATACAATTCTACACTGACAAACTTTATACTTCCGTGGGAAGAGTCAAAAGTGACTTGGGTGAGGTGATATGATGGCAGGGTGAATTTGTCTTCAAGATCAAGATGAAACATGTATCGGAATGTAAAACTTGCTTCTCTGGTTCTGACAAGGATGAACAGAACACTGGTCCATAGTGCGTATGTTTGTTAGAACGTGATTTTGTGTATGTGTGTGTGCGTGCATCTGTTTGTATGTGAGCATGTCTCACTTATTGTCTGCACCCAGGCTCCAGGAGAACAACACAAGGGCTTTCTTTTTTTTTTCAGATTGCTGTCTCTTAGTGTCAACTTGTGCCTGGGCTAAGTTTTCAAGGCCAGAAAATGTCCATTTGCCATGGTCTCCTTGTTTTGGTCCCCAAAAACCATCTCGGTGTAGTGGTTGCTGGCCCTGTCACCTTTTCCTTTTTCAGAAGCTATGGCAGGGCAAAGTTTTTCTAAGTATTGTTTCTCCATGTTCAAGGTTTTTGGCTGGTTGTCAGGAAGAAATGGCATCTGACCCTGGAGCTCCAAGTTAATCGACTTTGGTCTCTTTTTGAACTTGGACTTTTGATGTTTCTTCATCAAGCAGAAGGCGAGGACAACGATGACCACAGCGAGAGCCACCAGGAGAATGCCAAGCACAGAGAAGCCAATGATGTTGCCGGCCTCTGCCGAGTCATCAGCTGGTGATCCTAGGGAATTGGAAAGAATAAAGAATTGTTTACAGCACTTGTTTGAGAGTTAAACACTGTGAAAATAAAAGTGGTGAGAAAGAGGGAAGCAAAAATATGCATAAAGGGTCATTCGCCAGCCTGGGTGTTGGAGTCCAAAACATTCAAACTTTGGCCTCATTAAGACTAAGAGTTATGATCAAATTACTAGAAAACTTACAACTATTCTAACCCCATTGCTTGCATCCAATTGTGCAAAGAAATTGTAACAATAGGCCTATTGTTGGCCACTGATGTAAGAACTGAAAGGCATAGCCAAAGGGCACTTTCACACATAGTGCAAGATCTGGCAGGACTAAGCGCTATCATCAATAATTTTTACTCCACACCATTTATGTCTCACCTACTATACATATCTTTTTTGTTTTTCTCCTGTAATGCCTCTTCTTATTCATAACATAAAATTCTTCATGATTTTTGTCTTGTCTCAATGTGAACTTTGAATTCTGCAAAACAAGGAAATGTGCCATGTGTGAACAATAAAATTTATCTTAATTTACCTTATCATAACTCTGGAATTTATTTGTGACTGAAAGAAATAGTGTATATCTTTAGTCCCTCATGAGAGGCACCAAAAGATTATGGTACAACATTACCTTCAAGTTCATGCTAGAAGGGTAAAAATAGAAATACCTGTAACATTGACTTGACCTGGATTTCTTGTGCCAGAAATGTGAGGATGATTCTTCGCCATGTCTGTAAATGAGAAAAGCCATTATAAGGCTATCTTACTACTCATGACACATCAAGACATAGGCCTATGTACCTTATTGTAACTCAAACTGTTGTCAGTTGTATTTGTCCACGATAATGCTTCTAAGGAGAAAATAGATTAACTTCCATACTAGAGGCAATTTTTCTTGCTTTTCTAAAAAGAAAAGTTTGAAGTTCCTACTTTCACGAATGGAGCAGGAAGTTGTGGTCACCAGAGCAGGTTCTACTGTATTGGCTTTTTGTGTGCTGTGCTTCAGAAAGAACATAAATAGACCTATAGCTAATTGTATAGACTTACAGACATGTTCATACAATTGACGTCATGCAACACTATTGTGCTATCTAACTAGAAACCCTTCCATACAAGAGCACCAAATTGTTTCTATTTGTGAATTGTTAGATATTTATGACATTCTACTCATACATTCCAGACTTATTTGCCATCCAACTGAAGAAGGCAACATCAATAAGTAGAGACTTTTGAATGATTGTGGAGGAGAATATTGTTGCGACAAAATAAAAGGACCAACAAAATTCAAAATATGATCTCTTTCAAATCTTCTCATGTCTCTTTCCTTAGGACTACTGAAAAAGAAAGTAATACCTAAATGTAATTGAAAACGCATTCCATCCCACCGATGCCATGACTTTTTTAGAGCCTTGTTATGTACTCTAATGGTTTTGCTTCAGGGTGAAATATATAAAAACAAACTTTGATTGCTTCTGGACTCCATGAAAAAAACTTGATTGCATTTCTATAACACATATAATATACCCAGCCGACCAAAGTCATAAAGAAACCTTTGAAATTTCTAGGAAAACATACTGTCAAGCTGCTAATTTACAAGCGCTCAAACACCAACAAACTGACAAGATCTTTTACTGTCTTTGGTCACCAGGATGAAGTTATAATGAAAATTTGTGAAGAGTGCCTTTCCCCAGGACACATCGGACTTGAGGTGGGATATGAACCCGCTACCTTATGAATACAAGCGTGGCAACCTAACCACTAAACTATTTGTGCTACTCTCTAGTTTTGTTCTTGTATGCAAACTGCAATGAAAACTTTAAAAAGCACGAAAAACAACTGGACTGACCATAACATTCCGAACAACAAGCTCCTCGCCGCCGAATGAGAACAGTGCAGTGAAGCGAGGGACATGTCAAGGGGAAGCACTCTGTCTTGCCTTTGAGACATACACATTCAGTGCAGTTATCTCCCTCCCATTTCTCTCCGTCATCATAGACAACACCGGCGTAGGTGCAGAATTTCGGTTTGTCTTCATCTGTGAAAACCAAACATAGATACATTTATCCTCATGCAGAGGCACAGCTCTAACTTTCAAGGACCCCAACAGAGAGATCTTGAGTGAAATCATGGCATGGTGAACAAATTCATTTGAAATTGTGTTACTCCAAAATATACAGCAAAACTAACAAAGGCACATCTTAAATATACACATGTGTAGCATTGCAGCCTATTTAGTTCCTTCTTGACATACATGCACATCAAAACAAACTACACATGCAAGACAATGATAGCATAATGATGGCCAGTTTATAGGTTGTAGGTATCTTGGACCTATCACATTTCTCCAAAACACACTCACACATATATGCACACAGACACATACATACAAACACGCATACTACGGGTTCAAGTCAAACACCAGTCCACTGACCAACACATAAGCAGACTGACAGTTCATGAAAAAAAATTACCTGAATTTGTTTTTCGTTTTTAAAACAACAAAAAAATTCTCCAGAATTATTTTTAGAAACAAAAGGTATCAACCCAAAACAGCTGACAACAAAATATGACAGGAAATTAATCTCAGAGTAGAAGTTTACACAACTGACCAGCACAAGTGGGGCAGCACTGTCCCTTGCGGAGAAGTGTCTTCTTGCAGTTGATTGGTGGGCACATTTGATTATAGCAGTGAATCTGTCCATCTTGGCAAACACAGCTTTGACACGGCGTTGACTGCCACGATTCTCCATGCTTGTATAACATCCCTGTGCTTGATCGACAGTGCTGGCGGAAGGCAGAGCTTGGGAGGAGGCCAAGGTCATCGCCTAAACAGAATTAAATTGAAACAAAGCAAATAAGGGAGAGTCTACAAAACATTGTATCAAAAGGATCCAACATTTCAGTTTGATATAATACCTTCACTTCTGACAGAAAAATGAATCTTAACATCCTTAAAAATATAAAAAAATAACTCTTTACAAGAATGCCTTTCCTGCCTTTTCAAATTCTTCAAAATATTCTTCTCCATCATTTCCGGCTAAGATGTTCAATATTACATGGGTGCTGTGAATTTTCTTTTTTTTATCTTTTTTTGGGATGGGGGAGGGGGGGGGGGGGGGGGTGATTGGCTTCTATACTTGAGCAAAAAAAGGAAAGATAGATTTACAAGGATCAAAGTATTTTCAAGATGGTTTAGAGGTTGGACTTACTTTGCAAAATGCTTGGTAACTTCAAAATGATTTATCTGTGAGACTGCTCTTTTTTCTACATTAATCATATATTTGTTCAGCGGCTTGAACTGCTGAGAGTTGAAAAAACTTAAGAGAGGCAAATATATAACAATGAAAATGTAATGGTTCTTTACAACAGACTGGTGCTCCTAAGTTAACTAAATAGTTTTTTGTATTTTTGCATAAGAAGTGACCAAGATATTAAAAGTTTAAATGTATTTTACAAAGTGGCAAGTGCTGTATAAGGTGGGAGTGCAGGGTTGGAGTATAGATGTGTCTAGTGTGTAACAGAGAGAGAGAGAGAGAGAGAGAGAGAGAGAGAGAGCACATAGAGTTGTGTACCTTTAGCAGTACCTCACCTTTGCACACAGCACAGCACTCGCTTTCCAGTTTGACAGGATGGTGGCAGAGCACAGGCGGACATGAGGGCGTCTCACACAGGATGGAGCCGCCGTGGCAGACACAGTGCGTGCACTGGTCAAGTTTCCAGGTCTCCCCTTCCACATAGTAGTGACCGAGAGAGGACTGGCACATGGCCTTCTCTCCACTGGGCGAAATTATCGTCAGACCTGAGAATAAAGATGCGGTAAAACGTCAGTATAACATACACCTTTTGGAACCCAAGATTTCGAACGTCTTAGCAAAGGTATGTATTAGCCAATACATGTGATAGAGAGAATGAAATTCTGATGGTGAAGCTGTGTTAAGCAAAACGATTACATTGCCATTGTTTAGTACTGCAACACTATCGCTGCATGCCATTGTATTTTTTCCTCAAAACCATGATTCACCAGTCACATGTACGTCAAAAACTAAGTTTGATCAACAAATTGAAGTACAGTAGTTACCAAGAGTTGTGCTTACGCTACCTTGTGCACATTCAAGGTGTACAAATACACAAGTTGTAAATTCCGAAATTCCAGACTTTTACAAGCGCTCATAGCACCATCAATTAATGATAATAACTCAAAATGTAAGAGACGCCAGCAGAAAGTTAGAAGGCAAAATTCTATGCTTCTCAGTCCCATGGTTGCAATATATATCTAAAAACCAAATCAATACAACAAACGGTTGTTGTTGAGCTCAAATCATACCTGGACAAGAAGGGCAGCAGTCGCCCACTCTGAACACTGGATTGGAGCAGTGCGGAGCAGGGCAGGAAATCAAGGAGCACATCTCCACACCATTGTGACAGTAGCAAACTCGGCAGCCGTCATTCCAGGATTCTCCATTGACATAGCGAGAACCCTGACGGGACATGCATGACTTTCCCTCTGAGCTGACCACCTCTGACTTAGGACTCATCAGTTCAGGAACTGGAAGATCTGATGTTTGGGAAACAGTTAAAAAAGAAACAATTTAAAGAGCTGACATTCGGGAGACAATTCAGGAGGAAACAATTTAAAGATCTGATATTAGAAGAGATTTGACCAACAAAGAAAATAAGCTGACAAAATTGTCCGTATGAAAACATGTATAAGTACATAGGAAATGGCCTGAACTACAATTTTTGCATGTTCATAACCCAATTACGAGAACAGCAAAAGAAGCTTACGCCTCTATAATTAGTAGCTTCATAATATCACACCCAAGTTTCTCCAGATGTAGCCTATACATTTCCTAAATACAATATCAATACTGCTTCATTGGTGTCTGCGGTGTGATGGTAAGGCTCTTTCCCTATCCCGCAGAGGATGAGAGTTCGATCCGCACTTCAGACAAACATCTCTGTATCTCTGCTGATTTGTTGTGTCCCTCTCACCTGTGTTGGCCCTGACATGCATTATCAATGAGGACAGCCTCATAGTTGAATAACCTCACAGTGTTGCAGGGGCGTAAAGCCAAAAAGCAGACAAAGTGCCTCCAAATTGTCATTATGTCCTTGAAAAATTTCATGATAAAATTGATAAATCAACCCACAGATTTTCATTGTTTCAAAATACATGTCGAAACCAAAGCAAAGATAACCCAAAATATGCTACCAAATACTATGCTTTTCAGGACTTTAAAACAGAAAGTTTCTACAATTGGGTTACTTATGCTGACGTAGGATGTGAGTAATGTGGGGTCTCTCATGGTCTTGAGGTCATGGTGTTTGCCTCTCATGCTAATGGTCTCGGGTTCCTATCCAAACACTTTGGAATGGTTCTTGGCACCAAAATAACCTTACAGAGGCGACGGAGCCATAAAATCCCAACCAACCAAGCCAAGCCAAATGAGTAATGCCTCCTTACCTTTACATTTGCAGACAGCACATCCTTCATCATTAAGTATGTGACCATGCACACAGCGTTTTGTGCAGTTGAACATTGGACATTTATTGCATTTGCATTTGGGGCAGCCATCCCGGCCCCGCTTATAGCCGTACTCGCATTTCTTGTCACACTTGAGTTTCTCCCATTGTTGGCACAGATTGTCTGGTCCCTTGCACTCACAGAGTGGCTTGCCTTCCACATCCGACTTGAGACCATACTGACAGTCCAGGGTGCACACTTCTGAAGATAAAGAAAACCAAGTACCTACATGTAGTGACAAACACGGGGGTAGCGTCCATACAAGCAAAAAAAGCAATGCTTGCTCCATCTTTTTGACTCCGTGAAAATCTATCTTATTTTCTCTTAAAGTTAAAGCCGTTTTCGCCCTTTTTAAAAAAAAAAAGGTATTTTATAGCTTTACTTTATGTTTGCTTGCTCTTCACCATGGACCGCCCTTCGCCCCTGGTAACAAACTACTCTAAATATTGCTATGCCATCATTGTTTTTGTTTTTTTATTAAGTAATGTAAAAATGCATTTTAGGTCAATGGAAGGCTCAAGTCTGCTTGTATTGTTCCAATTTTTCTGTCCCTGACAACAACTGAAGACTACTGCTGACACTTTAAGTACGCTTCATTATGAACCTGCTTGCCAGAAACATAAAACATAGTCACAAATTGATTGATTAAAAGGGGCAAAGCCTCTAAAAGATTCTTTAAATTTGGTTTTGTTTTGTTACCAGTTTTATGTCCCTTGCTACACTGTAAGGTCATTTAAGAGACGGTTTACTTCAACGCTACCCTTCAGGGCCAACCCGGGCTGAAAAGGGAAAAGATGCCAGCAGAAAACCCCCCAGATTGTCTGCACTCAGGATCGACCCGGGTCTTCCGCATGACAGGCAAAGAGCCTGACTATTACACCACAGTGGCTGTTCTTGAAATTTGTGGAGGACACTTCGCTTATTGTTTTGTTCTACAAAGAACAAAATGAACAATTCGCCTCTTTGTAAAAACACCTGTGATTTGATCATGATAACCATTTTTAGTACCCACCTTGTTTGCACAAAAGGCTAAAACAGCCTAGACGTTGGCGCCTCTATAGAAAATATATAACTAGAAACTAACCTTGTTTGCACTGGCAGAGGAAACAGCCAGCCTCTGACTGCTGCAGGCCGTGAGGACAGGACAGAGAACATTCCTCCAGACTGGGGCACAAGTTCTTCACCACAGGTTTTAAGGGTTTCTCCTCATCTGCAGGACAGCATGGATCACGTTATTTTTCCATGAGAAATAAGCAAGTTAAAGTGAATGATTTTTGCTAACAACAAAATAAAAATAACTAACACAGAATTACAATTTCCATTTTTTTAAAATGTCCAAATCAGACATCCTTTGCTGATAATGTAAGAATCCTGTTAAGAAAGTTAAAGAGAATGATTTGTGTCAACAGCAAAATCAAATAATTAGCAGAGAATTGAAATGCCCATAAATAATTTCAAAATCAGATAGCCACGCTGATAATATGAGAATCGTCATCTTACCCTTGAGAAAAAACAAAACAAAAACAAGTGCACACTCGAAGGAAACCTTAAGACGTATTTTTACCTCATCTAATATTAAACCATAAAAATAGAAGTATTGTTGCAATCACTCAGGAGTGAGCGAAAGCACTAAATAGGTGTATGAGCTCACTCATCGGTTGAAAAAATAATTATGTACTTCAAACGCAATGCACGGTAGGAGAAAAACGTACGATGTCAGTCTGGCTAGTGCCCAACTTTTGAATCCCTTCAATCCGTCCAAACACCATCTCCGTTTGAAGAGACACAGTCCCACAGACTAGTATAATAATCTGTGCACTGTCCCTCTCTCCAATCCCAAACTCACAAAAAATCGGAGTCATTTCATCTGATCCTCATCGAGCGTCTGCCACCTTCATTAGATTTTTAAAATATTATATCGTTATTGTGACCGTTTACATCAAAATGAGTTTCTTTAGACCCGTGGTAGGCTATAGTCTGGCCGAAAATACGTCAATTTTTATTATCGTCATTGTGCTTCCGATATGACCCAAAACCGAATTTTGGCTATTATGGAATACACCCATTGAGCAATATTCAACATCACAATGCATCGTCAGTTATCAAATTTGCTCAAAAGTGCCAAACCATTTTGCTACAATTTGATACTTCCACAATGGGTTTACTTGTAACATAGAGTCGGACCAAATCAGTTTTCCCCATTATCTCAGACGTGCAGTAAACGAGTAAGGCCATGAAGCACCATGACGTTATATTTCTTCACATCTCCTTTCGGACGTACTTAATAATTAAAATGTACTTTGCGGTTGTGGTGGGTCTTAATTTTTTCAACGTGTTCTAACTCACCGGGGCACACAGGACAGCACTGGCCAGGCACAGAGCGCGGGTTGGTGCAGTGGACAGCACACATCTCTGACTGGCACTGGGCGTGGCCGTCCTTACACATGCAGGTGGTGCAGTCGTTTTCTTTCCACACGGCCGAGTTGTTGTACAAATCTCCAGAGTCTGACACACAGCCTGGGGGAAACGTGATCATTGCTACTGAGGCTCACATCAAGGATGGGAGACGTTTTTGTTTTGGCTTCCAATTTTACGTCCCTTGCAACACTGTAAGGTCATAATTTAAGAGTCGAGATACTTTGACCCTGCCTGTAAAAGTCAACCTGAGCTGAGAGAGATGAATTCAAGCAGGAAAAAAACCGCAGATCGTCCGCCCGTGGAATCGAACTTGGGTCTTCCGCGGGTCGCACTGACTGTCACATCAAAGACACCGCTTTCTTAAAAAATGATAAGTCATCAACTGACAACTCTTGTGACTGTTAAATTTTTATTTGAACCCACAGTCGGGGGGGGGGGGGGGGGGGGGGG
>JAUKPP010228573.1:0-13742 GCA_032273245.1 Phyllaplysia taylori | reverse complement strand
GTGTGTGTGTGTGTGTGTGTGTGTGTGTGTGTGTGTGTGTGTGTGTGTGTGTGTGTGTGTGTGTGTGTGCGTGTTCTGTGTGTGTGCGTGTTCTGTGTGTGTGAGAGAGAGGGGGAGGGAAAGAGAGGATAACGAGTATAAATGAGAGAAGGCGATAGAGGGGGGGGGGGTGAGAAAGAGAGACGGAAAGATAAAAGGATTGAAGAAATAAAGAGGGGAGACTAATGTGTTTATGTGCTTATTATACCATATTTGTGTGGGCTTGCATGTGTGCGTGTGTGTACAGAAAGAGTAAAAATCGAGGGTAAAGATGAGAAAAGAGGGAAAATTTATTTGAGAGATAATAGAGGGAAAACTTAAGATTGTATTATGTCGTGCAAGATGTCTTTCATTGCCTTTCAATTGCGTACATTTTTGTATTCTCGTTTAGGATTGTCTAAAAACATAACTTTTTCATTTCCTTGTGTAGGGATTATTTCAGTTTGGAACCTATCAATTTACAAAAAAATACATTCCGCATTAGTCATATTGTTGCTGATTCAATCATGCTTTCTGCCAATAACTGACACCATTCTGCTATACTGGAATCGATCACATCACAAAATCAATGAGAACGCTTTGACCTCTATCAGGACAAAACAATGTCAAAGAAGCCTGATCGTCCTCCATGACAACAAAGCTCATGACAAGACACAAAAAAACACAAAATATCAGGGGGGGGAAAGAGCTGATTAACTGGAACATTCTCTTCTGAGGGCCCTTACAAGAAAATGAATCCATTGGGCAGAAGGAAACAAGGCAAATGAGTTTTCTGCAGCTCCAAGCCTGAGTCAGGAGATAGAGAAGTGGAAATCAAGTGTCGGTTGTCATTACATCTAGGCATGCTGGCCTCCGAGGCTTGGGTGAAATGCCGTTGTCAGAAGAGAAAATCCGGTTGAACTCGGAGATCTGTTTGTGACTTTTGAAAATGTAATTAATCAAACGGTATATTCACAAGATAGATAAGAAAAGATAAGAGAAGATATTAATCCATCAGAAGTGGGATTTTTCTTTTGTTTGCTGGCTCTTTCTTAATCTTTCTCTGTGTGTGCGTCTCTCTTTCTCCCCCCCCCCCTCTCACTCTCACTCTCTCTCTCTCTCTCTCTCTCTCTCTCTCTCTCTCTCTCTCTCTCTCTCGGGCCACCCTTGTTTCACAAACTCGTCGCCAACATGCCCGGGTGTGCCTTCATAACATCTCCTCGCGCGTGTAATGATGTGGTGTAGGATTGGCTGCAGGGAAACATGACCGGGTTGTCGCCACAGTTCCTTCTGGGGGATCCTAGACCGAAGCTCCGTAGTTCTTCCTTGTCCGTATATTTGTCAATTTTGTATTGAAACTGCGTGAATTTGGGAGAAAAAGACGGAGGAAAAACCTAGCGCCTTTATAAATAACTTAAAGAAGTAACTAAATAAGTTAATGCACATTAAATGAAGAAATATGTAGAGGAAGAAAGAAAAAAAGAAAAGACGGAAGAGAAAGAAATGTAGAAAGATAGACACAACAGAGACGGAAAGAGGAGAAAGAAATAAAAGAAAGAAAGAAAGAAAGAAAGAAAGAAAGAAAGAAAGAAAGAAAGAAAGAAAGAAAGAAAGAAAGAAAGAAAGATTACCACTGTAATGGTGGCAGCCATATTGGACTTTTTTATTGTTGTTTTTTATCTATTCGTGCTCCAAATTTGACCATAAGGCAAAACGTTTGCAATTTTGGGAGGATGGAGCAAATGGAACAATATATCGATTCCCTTTAAACTCAATTTTTCCTGGATTACAATTTAAACGTTCGACCTAGCATGACTCGGGAATATCTATCTTGCATGCCAAAGCGAGCTATCTCATCTTTGCCACAGCCAATGGGAAGTCAGTTTGCATAGCTTTAAGGGCACGTAATGATATGCAATTGGGACAAAGTTCCAATGTTCTACTTCACCGAAATCTTGAATTGTTTACTTGGACAAAAACCCTGTGTAAGCACACTTTCCGAATAAACCAGGCTGTGTACTTTTAGATTTCCCTCAAGACCTATGTCCATGCTCGAGACATCTCAACCCTCTATTAAATACACATCCATTCTCTGAGTAAACAAGTATTTGGGGGCATTAGTCATGACCATTTCCAAGTGCGCCATCTACAGAGAAAGGTTGAGAACTTCTGCTAAAGACGAAGTGAGAAATAAGTACAACAAACAGCCATTTTTCATGATGCTCAACAAACGTTGCCGGGTTGAAGGAGGAGACCTGGTACCCCTGTCGTGTCCTCATTGAATCATCATGTATTCACCAAGTATACAACAGGAACTCGATTTCAAATCAGCTGAGTGTTAACATGTGATATATTAGGTGTCTGAAAGGCAAAAATGTCTTTAAATACCGCCAAAAGTAGGGCAGAGATGGAGCTGCAAGAAGTGTGATGTCAAAATCCCCAGGGTTGAAAATCGAAAAAGCAAACTACAAGTGCGAGTACACGTCAGGGGGGATAACCCAAAGTGTAGACCGATGAGATGAGGTAGTGGAGAACATGGTACTCAATGTCCACTGCAAGGTCCGGCCGGAAGACACTTATAGTAGACCCTAACTTGATTCCCCGCCTACCCAAGGGTCACGTGGTCCTATGAAATGTTTGCCGCCATGCCAGCTCGGAGGACGGCCTGAGAGGCCTTGATAAATTAAAGATCAATAGATGGTCACCCAATACAGAGTTTTTTTCATCACGTCAGCCCATCACCTCGTTCGAGTTTATTCGAGGGAATGAGGGTTGAGAGACCGTCAGCTTCAGTCGATTACACTCCCAGGCTCTTACTGGTCACCGGGAGATGGTCAAGCGACTGGCGTAGAATTCTCGCAAAGATTACAAAACATTAAATCAATGAGAGTGTGAAAATCTATTGCAAAAGTGTTTCGGGGTGGGATGTTTTAAGTTACTGACGGGTTCACGAGGGGAGAGATTGCAAGACTATTGTAGGCCATAAAAGACTTCTAAATATTAGGACTTTAGTGCGTTCGGGTCAACAAAGTAGGGAAATAGGGAAATATGTTATTTCTTTTCTCTTATCTGAAAAAGCACTTTAGATAGCCAACGACTAAGAGGTTTGGGAGAATGCAGTGTAAAAAGGATGGCTGCAATTTCTTTTTTGCCATGTTCTTTTCCGTAGAGGGGAAATACGTAACAGCGGTACTTTAAATATATTTTTTTCGATTTGAACGTATGTGGACATGAGCTAAGAAATTTATCCAGAACATACACTGTTAACTTTTAAAACAGTTTAACATTCTGAGAAGTGGATAGACGAATAGGTGGCTCTCCAACGGAGATAGTGGAATGTGGGGTCCAATGGGTTTTAAGCATGGTGGGAATTGAGGAATTAAAATACGTTGAAAAAAAAGGAACACGCATCACAACCGCAAAGCACAGTTCGAGATAACTTTAATGAATAAATAAGTCCTCACAAAAGAAAAGGAGAAATATGAAAAGATTATATAATAGAAGTTGACGCTCTGAGAAAGCACACAATTGTCTTGTTTTCAGTGTAGTGTTTTTGCTAGAAAGGAAAGAGTATTTCCCCCTTAAGATTGCACATGCGCGTGATCCTTTCGCGTGTATCCAGCCGTTTACCCTGGGGCATGAAGACAAGAAAACGACTAGGATAAGACATTTGATTTATTCCAGATCGATTGTTATGAATATCTCAATATGCTCAAAACACCGTTGTGCTGTAATGGGACATGCGAGATCATTTGCATGAAAGCAGAAACAGAGCGGTGTGCGAGATGCGCGAAAGACAAAAAAATGTAAGAAGAATGAGAATAGCGAAAACAAAACTAAGAATGAGACACAAAGAAATTCTTTTTTGCTATTGTCATTGCTCTTTCATGCTGATTATCTTTCCTTGGGCGCCATTTCCCAGACAATGTTATGATGTTCCGGTTGACATAGCTGGTGCCATTGTTCTTTTTATAGATCCTGTACGAACGTGGGCGTTTTGGGATAGTTTCTTTTGTTTGTTTGAAAGTGACATTTGGCGTAAGGGGTGATACTTCAGATGCAGTAGGAACTACAACTTTTAAAACACGCAACTCTTCAATAAATGAATATTATATCAAAAGTAAGATGCAGCAATGCAAAGAGGAGTGCAAGCGCCTCTCAGTAGACGTGGCACTCTTACTTGAAGGAATACGCTGTGGTTATAGGCATAAAACTCTGTACTTGTTGTGTTTATGTTTAATAAAAGCGTATGAACGTTACATTCAAACCCGGCGTAAATGGGATACATGAAATACTTGAAGATTTAAGGCGCTATACAAACATTATTATTATTATCATTATTATAATTATTATGATTATTGTTGTTATTGTTGTTGTTTTTGTTGTTGTTGTTGTTGTTACTATTGTTATTATTATTATTATTATTATTATTATTATTATTATTATTATTATCATTTACTTATCTATTTATTTTCCATTGCTAAAACACCTCTTACGCGCTTTTCTGTTAGCTAAGGTAGCTTGAGCACGGCCTTTCTACTGGATGTAGTATTTCTACACCCTAGTGCAGGCACACCAGGTGTGACTTATATGCATACGGCTACAATTCAGAGTAGGTCAGCTGGAGGACGAAGGGTATGCACTGTGATGTCATAGGTCGGTCATAATCTTCTCATACGTTTGCCTCGTAAGCATTTAATCACACATCCACCTGGCTACTGTTTGGTCAATCTACTGGCTCGATGTGTCATTACGACTAAATTATTATCCTTTGTATCAGCCTGTAGCGTATTTAAGCTTTGTTTTCTATTTACGTTCCAGCAGTAGAATGCCGTGGCGCGACCTCTACTTGTTTCGTTCATTGCCGTATCACTATCAGCAAGGAGGTGACCATGAAACTTGAATGTATTACAAAAAAGAATATACGAATAATTATTTTTAGAAAAATCCATCGGTCCTCAGAAGAACTAAGACAGGCAGATCCGAAAGATTTCAAACAGGCTGTTGATAAAGGAAAATTAGAAAAGAAAAATGATTTAATGAGGTTGAATTTAACATATTCATTGTGATATTTCATTTCGTCATTGAGCGTACTACGCAATATCAAACTATCTAAGGAACCTGGTCTACTTTAAACTCGACCAATCATAATGCCTGGATCAAAACGTAGAAGAATCAGTATGACATCAAGAGAGAGTCAGTGCGCGCCAATTGTTTGGAGTTTTGTAGGCTTTGGGGTGGGGGAGGAGGTAGCAACCGATCACTTGTGTGTAAGGAAGAAATCAGATAACAATGGCATTTTAATAAAGGAGTTTCCTTAAGATCTTACGCCATATTATTGCAGTGCAAGTTCTTCTGTGTAATGGTATCTGTGATTCGTGACAATAGCTTGTTTTTGCTGCCCGATTCTTTGTGGTTACCTTAGATTAGATAAGTATTTCTTTGCGTGTTTGGTCTGACGTATGAGGTCGGGCGATACAGCTCAGTGGTGGCCGAGCATTGGGGGGATTGTCCTCATTCTTCTTCTTCTTTCTGTTGTTGTTGTTGTTGTTGTATTGTTGTTGTTGTTGTTGTTGTTGTTGTTGTTGCTGCTGCTGCTGCTGCTGCTGTTGTTGTTGTTGTTGTTGTGGTTGTTGTTGCGCTTATTTTTTAAGATTTGTAAAAAGACTTTTGTTTTGTTTTATGTTTAGTAATAACCGTCCGTGTGAGCTGTTCTTATTTGTCTGTTGATTCCTTGCTGTATGTTGTGGGGCGACTGTGTTGTTTGTTGGGCTCCCTTTTTCGCATCATAATTTTTTTTAATTATTCGTTTCGCACCATCTCTCTTATCTGTTAAGATATTTATAACTTTCGTGCGTTCAATCACTAATGTTTCCTTAAAGGATTAACAATGATGGGGATAGATCTACATCTTTTTCCTTTTTTTTATCGCTAAAGATAACTAGGCCTATCAAGATAGACATTCTCTACACTTTTTCTGATAGCAAACCTTTTTCCTCTCTTTTTTCTCTGGAATATTACATCCGAGAAAGAACATCGGGGAATGTAGGTATAGTAAGATGCAGGCCCCTGCCACTGGTGGTAAAGATTTGACCTGTCAAGAACTGCGGATGTAATGAGGACAAAGCAGATGGAGGAAAGATATGTTTTGCTTGAAATGAGGGGCTAGATAAAACAAAATTAAGAAAGAAGCTTAAACAGCTGAAAGCAACTTTCGTGTGGCCTATAGGAGTATTAATTTTTAATTTTCTCTTTGTTAAATTTGGAGAGAAAAAAATCAATGTTTTAACTTTACAACAATTTTTAAGCATCCAAAAGTAGTTTGAAGTTATTTGTTCATAGAGGCACCAACGTCTTTGGCTGCTTTAGCAAAAACATCTAAAATATCGTTGCTGTTCTGAATGTTTTTCAGCGTGTGTCGGGTTTCTCTATATAGGCTATCAGTTAACTAGCTGCTCGCCATATTACGTACGTCTGACTGCACAGTTCAGGCCAGGATTTATCAATGCTGTAAAAAGCCAACATCTGAAGTAGGGGGAGTGCCGGAGATGACCGTTCTAATAATGTCCTAGCACATCCTGCTAATGTGTCTGCGATCTCGGAGAGGGATGGCCAGCCGTAAAAAGGTTCTTCCATGAACTTTTATGTGGCTTAAACTGTGTTTGTGAGAAGATGGATACGACGGTTTTATTTGACGGCCAGCGTCGCCTTGAGTATCCTTGAGTGTTTATTATCGGTTGTCTAACGTGTCAAGTTGTTATGTCGAGGCAATAAGGCTAAGGCTGCCTCATGAGTGCCCGGCTAAGATCGTCGTTGTGCGTTCTTGCTCTAGCTTAAGGGCAAAACATACTGCATAATCTTTTTTCACGTCATGGCTTGCACCCTTTTGAACGATACTTGTTTGTGTGATTTGAAAAATTGAACACTCGTTTTATTATTTCAAATGATAAACTAAGTCGTGCACTCAAGAGGGCAGCTTTTTTCTTTGCGGAGATACTAGAAGAGGGTATAAAAATGGTTGGCACCTTTTTTTTTAAAACGCTTGAGGGATGAATTAATAATGAGAGAATGCAGAAGAAGACAAAGACCAAGGAGGTGGTGAAACAGAGCCGGGTCTTTTTCCTAGTGATATTGAATTTTTCTTGACGAAGTTCTCATCTATAAGGCGCCAAGATAAATTGGTACAAAAAAAGAAAGAAAAAAGTAATAAATGTCCATGGAGACGGCTGCTATCAACGCAAGCGTCCACTGGCTCTCCAGGCGAGACGGCTGCCTATTCATTCTGTGAGAACGCTACGCGCCAGTCTGCGCATGAAATGCAAAAAGGTGGGGGGGGGGGGGGTCATTCTAAGAAAATGTCAGCCAAACCACTGCATCGTGATATTATTAAAGTAGATGGGGGTTTTTTTCTTCTTCTTTTTGTTATAAATAGCTTATGTAATAGTGTTGTTTACCGGCGTCTGTAGTGTAATGGTCAGGCTCTAGGCCTATCATGCAAAACACCCGATTTCGATCCCACCCGTTGACGATCTGCGTTTTCCTGCTGCGACTCGTCCCTCTCAGCCGTGGTTGGCCTTAACAGGAAGGGTCGAAGTAGTCTGTCTCTTAATTAGCCTTATAGTGATGCAAAGGACGGGAAACTAGATGTTAACAGTGTTTTTTGGTAGTGATACCCATGCAAGTATCTTATAAGTTATAAGTGACACACGCGTTTTGCCAGACCTCTCTGGTAACATTAACTTGCCGAGGGACAATTTTTCTAAAGTTGCTCTACAAATGAAATATTTTAACCAGACTTGCGGCAAGTTGTTGGTCTGTGTGTGCTGACAATGAAAAACGCATTTTAAATGCCTATGTGTCAGGATTGCATATACCCGCTGTTTCCGTTCAGATAATTTTTGTATAATTCTTCAGCCTTTGTTTAATATATTCTCGGTGACATTAAAATTTTACGCAACAATTCTGGAATGATCTAGAATGAGTTTTAGGAACAGCCCGTGGCTGACGACAGCAGCCCTCTGTGAAGTAAATGAACCCGACTCCATCTCACCTCGACCTCAAAAGAAGTCATCCGTTCCTTATTCTAACTGGGCCTTTTAGGCTTGAGTGTCAATATAAAATTGTTTAGCGATGACACGGAACTACATATTTGTATATTGACGCGCTGGACTTTGTGAAGTACACTGTGTGTGAAGCAACTGGGGCATGGAAGACTCTCATCTCTGTCTGCCTTTTACGCCTGTCGACTATGGCTAAACTTTCAGCGTCTAAAGATGTTAGAAGATTATCATGATTGCGCTTACTGAACTTTTTTAGCAGATTTGAAGTTTTCAGAACGTTTAATAAGGCATGACCAAATTGCAAGAACATTGGATAATCGAAGAACACTTTATAAAACCGGCAAATTGGTTTGTCAAGAACACTCGCCAAAGTCGTGAATCCCCTTCACCGTTTTGTTTCCCAAAATCAAAACACTGGTTTAAAAAGGAATGTTTCCGGAGAAATTCCAAGAAACAATGCGAAGATCTGGCCTAAGAATATTATTTTGTCTCAACCGTGGATGCAACTTGAAATTCTTATAGTGTCAAATATGTTTCTGGAGGTTGGAAGCGCTAAAGCAAAGTATTCATAATCAAATCATCTCTTGTTATAAAGAAAATAAGGCTTTCTCTCAATCTAAACAAAGAATAATTTTGTATTTGTTCACAATTTCTTTTGTTGCCGCAAAGAAGTTCATCTATAAACAGCTGATAAGCCTGGCGGTTTTATATATATGTGCAAGTACGCGTAGAACAAATTAGTCCTTGAAAATAGACATACCATTATTTAGAGTCAATAGTGAGATCTTCAGCAGTTCGCAATAACTGTTCGTGATGCGACAAGAGCGTGAAAGATTGCAACAGCGCGCATCACTCACCCTATGTCCTGGTGTGTTCTGATGCCGCTATTTGCCGCCATGTACTCACGGCCCGCACGCGCACCCATCCATCAGCTGCTGACTGCAATGTGGGATTGAGCAGGCCGGGGTGCGGAGGTCACTCGCAAAGAAAACATCCAAGGCCGCTGACGTCTAGTGGCGATTCCTAACAGAAACATGGAAATCAATGGATTCAATCAGGGCAGCCTGTACTTTGGTGTGGGCAAGACATTAGCACGTATTGGGGTAATGTTAAGTCACACTGTTACCTAAATGTTCTTACTGACGCCACAAAACAAATTATTATTGCACGAGGCCTATAAAACATGTTTTATTATTTAATAGCAGAAGATTTGTAAGGCCTCCAAAATGGACATCAATGGGAGGAGATTTTGTGGGTTTTGTGCTGTTCCTGTTCTGTTGTTGAGTTTGTTTGGGTTTTTGTTTTTGGGTTGGTTTTTTTGTTGTTGCTTTGGGGGTGGGGTGGGGGCTGTTTGTTTGTTTTTCTGTGCTCTTCTTTTTGTTCTGATGGTTATTATTATTTTTTTCTTGAACATTTCACTCGTAATTTCATGTGAGTCTCCTTTCTCCAGCCTTAACTCTAAATTAACTCCCATCCCTTGAGTTGTCGGATGTCTGGTTACAACACAAAAATGTACGTGTGCAGTAATCCAAACGTTTGATAAAGTTCTAAAGCTCCAAACTATTGACTGCTGACCGGCATTCGAGAATGCTAGAGGGGACGACTTTGACACAATCGGTGGCGTGCAAACTCATTGTGTCTTGTACATTTCAGAGGGCGAAAGGCTCTCTAATTTACATAATAGTGTCTGTTTCCGCATAAAAAAGACATCTTGTTTCCATCGTTGCTTTGGAGTGAGATAAATCATCCCTTTTAGCCAAGTGAGCACAGACATCGCGCTCCTTATCCGATTTCCTATTCTGTGTTAGATGTCTAAAGTGATCATCACTCTGAATTCTAAAAACAACAAACATCCAGATCTCTCGTCCAAAAATCTGTGTCCACCTTTTCACGTGACTCTGGGAGTAGCAACAATGAGAATGTGATTTCTCAGTCGCCGCAACCTTCCCGGGGATCTTTTTTCAGCATCTGTTACCGCCCTTCATTCCAGAAGCTGAAAGGAAAAACCTATCAAATTTGATTTTAGTAGAATGCCGTCTGGTTGTCTTTCCCGCTTCTCGTTCTCAATACCGACAAGACGGCCTCAATGGTGCTTTTGAGCCGTCGCCTTGCCTGACTCCAAGCGTCTTGCCGGCTCTTTGCCCGTGCCGGAGTGGCCGTCTCAGAGGGGCGTTAATGAAAAATAACGACATTTGGGTGTGCACCCACACGAGCAGCTCCGAAAAGAGCAATCGGTTTAACATTGTGCTCCCTTGGCGCGCTTTGCCACTAGCTCTTCTGCCCCTCTTCAATTTACAACGTCTCCATTTTTCTTCCCCGGCTCCGGCTCCCTCCGCGGCCTACACATGTGCCAATAAAAGGAGGGTATAATTTCCCCGTTTGTCCTCGTCGCACTGCCAGTCTTTGATTGCGGTAATAGAAGACTCCTCAGCCCGTGCACGCCGCTCTCATTAGTGGGATGAACGTCCGTGCTAACTGCTGGACCAGGCCACAGAAACTTGGTCAGTTTGGGTCACTAGTCTCACTTACAACACTTTCCGGGAGATTCTTTACAATTAGATAAATCGATCGATCTGTAGACATAACGATAGCCAGATAAACTTATGAGCAGATAAAAGAGAAAGAGCATGAGAGAGGGGGTAGTGAAAGACGAAAAGTTTTCTTAAAAGTAATCTCGAAACCCACAACGCATGCCACCCCATCCCTCTCCTCATTTATCTCTACATCTCTTGCTCTCAACTCTAACCACCGCAGTCCTGTGCTCTTTTTAAAAAATCCTTTTGAACATTAAGTCTTACTCAACGCTTTGGAAAAACACCCTTCCCTCTTTTGAAGATCACCCTAAAGAAACGGCTGCCTTGGGTCTTTACGCTACCCGCTGACAACACTCAACTTGTTGTTACTAAATTATGTTTTCCTCGATGAACAGACGGATGGAAAAGCACACTATCATATGGCGAATTTTTACTGTAAAGACGGTTTTCAGCCAATAATAGATTCAAGGCGTCATTTTCAATTATCTCCTTTCAAACCTAAAAGCAGAAACACAAGTCTGGTACTTTCTGGACATCAGTATGAGTCTCTATGTTTCTTCCTTATAGCAAAAGTACGATCATTAATGTTCGTCCCAGACATTGCTATATAACTTAATGATGAGCTCATTGTTGTGAAAAGATCAATTTTACCAGCGTCTGTGTTGTAATAGTTACGTTCTTCGCCTCTCATGCGAAAAACCCAAGTTCTGTCCCACCTGCGGACGATCTGCTTTTCTCTGCTGGGATTCAACCCTCTCAGCCCGGGTTGGCCCTGACAGACAGAGTCGAAATAGCTATCTGTTAAATGATTTTACCGTGTTGAAAGGGTTAGAAATTGCTTATTCATACAGGCACTAGTTTCTTTTGCTGTTTTAGGGGCTTATAGCTAATAATCAAGCCAATCCAAAGACACATTTTCCCCGTTTTTAACCCCCTGCAAAGTATTTCCTCCTCCCCCCCCCCCTCCTCTCTCTCTCTCTCTCTGTCTCTCTCTCTCTCTCTCTCTCTCTCTCTCTCATATAAATTAAAACAGCCAAAGCACCTCATACCTACGTAAATACATAATCCTCCTCTCTCTCCCTCTCTCTCTCCCTCTCTCTTTCTCTCTCTCACCGATCTCATCTGTCTGCCACAAGTCCACCGGCCTTCACCACTGTAATTGTACTTGGAATAATATGTCCTCAAGACTGGCGTGTCCAATAAAATCTATCAGGGCATCAGAAGTGCGAGAGCCTTGATGAGCCCATAAGCTGTTGATGCTCACTGGCGGTCAGTCGGAGGTCTGGCTGGACAGTGTTGGTCCGTGATTGAAACAGGTCTGTAACGATTGACTCAATCCATCACTCGTCTTGGGGCTCTGGTGGAGTCAGTGACCAGACCAAGGATATAGACTGTTCTGTTTGGGGAGTACTGGGGTGTAGGGGAGAGAGAGAGAGAGAGAGGTGAAAGGAGATATGCAGAGAGGGGATGGAGAGGAAGGGAGAGAGGGGGTAAGAGTGATCGAAAAAATAAAAGAGAGAAACAAAGTGGGGAGAAAGATACACAGAGAGGAAGACGGAAAGAGATGAGACAGTTTGAGATAGTGAAGAGAGAGAGAGAGAGAGTAGAGAGAGAAGATACAAAGAGTGAAGAGATAGAGAAAGGGGATAAGACAGCTGATGGAGAGAAGGGAGTTGAAATGAAGGAGAGATGTGGACTGATGAAGGTAGAAGGTGGTCAGGAAGAAACAAGGGAGAGAACGAAGATGGAGAGAGGCTAGATAGACGGAAAGTAGAGAAGCAAGGGGAGAGGTATAGAGATGGGGGGGGGAGGGAGGGGCGATGGGAAAGAGAAGTTGAAACGGAGGGGATCGGGGAAAAGAATAAGAAGGGAGATATTTGTATAAGAGAGGGGATAGAAAGAGGGTGAGAGGAGACAGACAGAAAAAGAGACGTGGACTCAAACTAGGCTTGCCAAGCCAACACGATGCTTACATAGGGTAACAGTATATCCACGCGAGGGAGTCTAAAAACGTACGAAATTGGCATCTGGGAGCTCGATGAGAAGAGGACGACGG
Source organism: Phyllaplysia taylori (assembly GCA_032273245.1). Taxonomy (NCBI): domain Eukaryota; kingdom Metazoa; phylum Mollusca; class Gastropoda; order Aplysiida; family Aplysiidae; genus Phyllaplysia; species Phyllaplysia taylori. The sequence continues at coordinate 1,074 of JAUKPP010228573.1, read as the reverse complement.
GATGGTGGGTCATTCCATATTTGTAAGGAAATGTTTTAAGAGCGGCTTAAGTCTTTAACTCGAAGGTTAATGATTTTGTTTATCTTTCTTCTTTTCTGCCCTAGGTGGCGAACTTTGTCAATTATTTCACTAAAGTTACTGCACAAGGGAAAATTAAAATGATGTGGCATATACGTGGTTCTGCCTCTGAGTCAGTTGCTGCAACCATCATACCCAAGTGTTGTATCGATATTGCAGTAAACTACTGAATAATTGCATTGCACTTAGCAGTCATCTGGTCCGGGAAGATCTTGAGACTGCACTGCACCCTTGCTGTATCATGGGCCAATTTTAAGGCTCTCCGCTCCTGGGGTACAGAGCTAGTCTGTCATGGCTCTGTAGAAGGCTAAATTGATTATCCTGCAGTTGCGTTGACAAGTTCTTGGAATGACTCTTGTTTGAGCATGAAAGGCAAAAAAGCATTATGTCGCCAGACAGAGACAAAGATAAAGTGCGCCAAAAAGATGCTAAATGAAGGTGATGAAAGTTGAATGGCTGATTTACCAGAATGGTGTAAAGTCCAAAGTCCAAAGAGTACCTACTCCTTCCTGCTCCTCCTGTCTGGGCTTGTTTTTGGGTTTGCTCTGTTTTAAGGGTTTTCGTCTGGTTGGTTTTGTTTTTCTTTGGGGTTTTTTATTATTATTTTGAGTGAGGGGGCTTTAGTTTTGTTCTGGAAATGGTGTCGTGTTTGCTGATGAGAAAGTCTTGCTGATAAAAAGAGGGATGTACTCTCTCTCTCTCTCTCTCTTTCTCTCTCTCTCTCTCTTTCTCTCTCTTTCGCTCTCTGTCTGTTTGTCTTTTCTAGCGAGAGATTATTGCTCTAGTGATTTTTGTTTGGATTTTAATTTGCGGCTGAGTTGGTGAAAAATGCTTTTTAATTTTCAAATTAAAATCCGAGGGAAATGGACTAGAGGACTGGTGATCAAGTAAGAAACCTCATCACGAGGACATTGTGGAACACTTTGTTGGAGTGGGAGGCAAGGAACCATAATATGAGGATCTTCCCATTTATGGTAGTAGATGAACGGGGGGGGG
>JAUKPP010228462.1:0-13744 GCA_032273245.1 Phyllaplysia taylori | reverse complement strand
AGAGAGAGAGAGAGAGAGAGAGAGAGAGAGAGAGAGAGAGAGAGAGAGAGAGAGAGAGAGAGAGAGAGAGAGAACCACAGAGCACATCAGCCATCTTGACCTCGTGTAGGAGTTTGACGATCCATGTATTACGATGTATTATATTTGGTTCGCACCGATGGTAACCTATACTAAAGGAGATGTTTGAAATTCGACTTTCAGTTTTTAGGGTAGTCCATTCAACGGCTTATGGAGCCTTTCTCGATGGATGAATTCCGTTGCGGTCTTCATCATTGCAAAGATATTGAACTACTGAACAGTAGTGAACAGCTTGGTGTATGTTGACTGTTGGTTTACAGAGACGTTGATAAACGGGAATTCCCAGTGTGGCGGGGTTTTCTTTGCTCGTGACTGTATATATAGATCTAGATCGATAATGTTTCTTGTTTTTACTACTACTGTAGTAACTAGAGACCACAAGCTCTTCTTACTTAATATTGTCCCATTGTCATTGGCTCCTCAGTCTCCTATACAATGGGGTTCTCCTTCTTCATTCTTCAATTAGAATTCTACCTCAAACTGCTGGGTTTTCAATACAAAGCAAAAAAGACAATTTTACAAATGAAGGGGTTAGTTAAAAAAGACTCCTAAGTGCCACCGACCTTAAGATAGAGATTTTCACTCCTGGTCCAGGAAGGGAATTTTCCGCATCTATTTATAGCACCCCAAGGCCAACAACTCTCAAAACAAAGCCAAAATCACAACTTTTGTGGTGATTGCTTACAGAGCAAGAAGGCCCCTAATCAGAGTTGCCTGGAGGCCTTCTGGAGAAGCGTTTGGTTGGCCTCCGACCAAAATTTGGCCTCCTATGGTGATATTGTAATATTTCTATAGAAATGACTGTGTTGCATGGTTTTAAATTTGGGCCTACAATAAATGAGTTCCTGTTTGATCATTTCATATAATCAAATTAAACAGCTGGCGTCATATTAGACCATAAGTCAACCAGGCAATTCTAAAAAGAAAAACAAGTGGAGGATTGAGGAAGCGAAAACGGAAATTACCACTCACTAAAAAGTTTGTTTGTTCTCCCGTCTCATAACTTTCAGTTTCAGTTTCATTCAGTTTGGAAGTTTGGAAGGGGGGAAATGACTTATGCCGGATTTTGCATACCAGATCAGTGAAATAGTTTGTATAAATATCCAAGTGGAAGCCTTCTAACGAAGATGGACGAAAATACCAAACAGTGTGGGAGAAAACATATCCGTGGTGTAAGAAGGACCAAAAAAGCAACAGCGTGTTCTGTAAATTGTGTTCAGTGACCATTCAGCCAAAATTGAGCAGTGAGTTAAAAAAACCACGAAAATTGTTCAGGGCATCAGAACAAGGGTGCACAAAGCCAAACATATGTTGACAAGACTCTTAATATTATTCGAACAGAGAGCTTGTCAAAATCAGCTGATGTCAATGTAATAACAGCTGAGATCGAGCTTGCGTGTCACGGGGCTATCAGGAGCGTCGATCATTTGAACGGGTATCTTACAAAGCATGGGCAAGGAAGCACACTTGGTAGTGTACGGATGCATAGACCAAAATGCGGTGGAATACTAAAAAAAATGTGATAGCACCGAGTCTAAAAAATGAAGTCGTCAGTGAACTCAAAGACAAACCGTTTGCACTTCTGGTTGATGAATCAACAGATGTCAGCAGTCAGCACCAATAGACTTTTATGTGTTTGCGTACGATATTTCAGTACAAAAAGCTCAGAAATCGTGACAGCTCTCATGGGAGTTCTTCCCATTACTGATGCTACGGGAGAAAACCTATTTGATACCATTCAACGAGAACTTCAAAGTCACGGAATTTCCCTCTCCAACTGCATCGAGTTTGCATCAGACGGCGCATCTGCAATGGTCGGGGAGCACAATTCTCTTTGGTCACCCCTGAAAACCGTGTCTCCACATTGTCTTCAAATGAAATGTGTCTACCACTCTCTCGCCCTGTGTATTCAACACGCCTTTTCGAAACTACCTGCCAATGTTGGATTTCTGCTGTCTGAAATCCCTGGGTGGTTTAGCAATAGCTCGCAGAGACGAGATGTCTATGTTGAACTTTTCAAAACCATGAACGCTACTGCAGATCCAGAACTTGGTAGACCTCTCGTGTCACTTCCCTTTGAAAAATTGTCTGCAACACGTTGGCTCGTCCGTGGTAAAGTACTGTATAATATACTTACAAATTGGGAAGAGCTGAAAGCGTATTTCCCCTGCACACAGCAGTCACAGACTCGGCCAGACACAAGATACAGAGCCAAAATAATCAAAGAGGTGCTCAACGATCCAACAACTTACCTATACGTGACTTTCGCTACTCCTGTCGTTCAAGAGTATGAACTCACTGTTCCAGAAAACAAATAACGACCCACACAAACTTATAGAAGAACTGTTCATGCACCAACAAAGCCTACAGGCAAGTTTTTTTTTAAACCAGATGGGGTCGAAAAAGGATGGCATGAGATCGACTTTAGGGCAAAGTTCATCCAAGAAGTGGCCATAGTCAGCACCAGTGTAAACCTTTGCATGGTGCAACAAAGATGCAAGGATGTGTTAGTGGAGGCCCTCAACCAAATAGACAAGCGCATACCCCCTGCAAGGGGGCTCTTCAAAGGTCTTTCTCTCCTTTCCCCACGAGTCATCCTGAATCAAACCAAGACAGGAGATGTGAAGGATCTGCCGTTCCAACATCTGATGACAGATGTAATTGAGAATGAATATAGAAAGATTGGGTATGTCGACTGGAAAAAGGAACAGTTCAGTGGTGGGATACCTTTAGAAGCTGTTGAGTTCTGGGTTGGAGTATCGAAACATGGCTCTTTTGACCATTTGTCTACATTTGCCCTCACATGCCTTACAACGCCTGTAAGCAACGCTGACGCTGTGGTTGAACGAATCTTTTCCTTAGTCACGGCTATTAAGACCAAGCCAAGAAACAGGATGGAGACAAAGCTCCCGGATGCCCTCGCAAGGATCCGGGCCAGCTTCATTGTCAACGGGAAGTGCTGCATAGACTTCGTGCCTTCACAAGCCATGATTGCCCGTCACAGATAATGGAAAGGAACACCAACTCCACAAATGGCATCCAGTACATCAAATGAGTCGGGACAGCATGAAGTGGAAACGGAAGAATTCATCCAAGCATCATTTGTGATGCTGGATCAGTAGGCTTGGTAAATGTGTAATGTGACAGATTATGTACATAGTGGTGCATGGCATATACGTTCAAGTTATGAAAATCAAGTTTTCACATTTGATTTCTTCGTCGTTTTATGGATTTATTGTGAGGACCATGCAGTTCAACCAAGAATGTATCAATATAAAGTGAGTTAAAATTAATTGCATATAAAATACAATTAATATATTGCACAAATATGGATATCATTTGGCCTCCTACAACTTCCGATTTGGCCTCCTGCTAATTTTTTTGAGTGGCAACCCTGCCCCTAACTCCAGTCTGGTGTTCTTTTGAATTGTCCTTCCTTTGTTTTCAAGATGGTGGCGACCATGAGCTCATACTGATTTGCTCAACATCAAATAAATTTGCCTAGTGTTCCAGCTTCTATCCATGAGTGTGAAGTACGTATTTAATATGATTTATTAACTTAAACGAAAAAGTCTGCAGGCTTCTATATTACAAGTATTCTTTAAGTGAGAAGTAAAGCCTGTGCAAATATGTTTTTGGAGTTAGGGCTTTTTTTGCCCTTTCGATTTTAACATACAGCAGTGGGCTAGACCCATGTAGTATAGTATCGTACAGTGTGTAGGCCTATTTGAGTGCACTGCATCGACACTAATCATGAGTACCGGTGTCAGGCATTGTCTAGTTAGTGTTAAGGTTGGTTCTAATGCACTACTGCTGCTTAGGATCCAACCCTACCACTCTTATTACTGCACTCGCTTTTCAATACAATCCTAAGAATATGCTCTCTCGGTTCAGCATCGCCTACGTGTAGACCGAGATACTAGGCACATTACTTTATTTCTTTTTTCTTTTTCTAAAACAGGGAATGGATGTAAACCTAGCCCTCTCCCTATTAACAGAACTTTTGACAGATGAAGAAACTTTATCGGACACAGAAGAAGTGTCTGTAGAACCATCGGTATCTGTACAAGATGTGGTCGCCCTAGCACAAGCTAAGCAAGCACAACACAAACACACACAGGGTGGGGCCTCCAATGATAGTGATAGTTCACAAGATGTCGACTCTCCCTCCGACGATGACCAAAATGATCCAGATTAAACTTTTGACGGCACACTAAGCTCCGACCTTGATCTGTCTATCCAGACTGATCATCCGTTCATCAGCACCCAAGCTGACCAGCCGTCCTTCAGCACCCAAGCTGACCAGCCGTCCTCCAGCACCCAAGCTGACCAACCGTCCATCAGCTCAGGCTGACCAGCCGTCCTTCAGCCCCCAGGCTGACCAGCCGTCCATCAGCCCCCAGGCTGACCAGCCGTCCATTAGCCCCCAGGCTGACCAGCCGTCCATTAGCCCCCAGGCTGACCAGCCGTCCATCAGCACCCAGGCTGACCAACCGTCCATCAGCCCCCAGGCTGACCAGCCGTCCATTAGCCCCCAGGCTGACCAGCCGTCCATCAGCACCCAGGACAACCACATATTTGAACATTCTGAGACTGAACCGAGTACTAAGAAAGCACGAAAACGAAAGAAAAAATCAGAAAAATGGCAAAAGAGCATTCTACAATGTAAAGTATGTTAAGGTGAACAACATGAAACAAAAAGCGGGAACACAATCCTTGCCAAAAAATTGGCAATCCATGCAACTGTCGAAACAAATGTTTTGAACAAATAGGGAGTCTATCAGATAAATCAAATATTCACAGATTTCTGGCTCAATGGAAATAAAAATCCTCAAGATGCTCACCCGTTTGGTTGCATTAAACCCTTCAATGTTCAGAGGAGGAGACCGACATCAGGTGTCCGAGGGAATTTTCGGAATGCCTCATACAAGTATATCATTACTGTTGCAACAACCACAACTGAGGTTTGTGCTCAGGCGTTTCGCTCAATTCATGACATTGGAATCACTCGTTTCAAACGTTTAAGAAAACACAAATTGACAACTGCACCAACTGACAAAAGAGGGCAATATGGAAAACAACCAAAATTGCCAGAAATAATTGTGAAGCAGGTGAAGGAACACATAGAATCATTCCCGAGACGAGAATCACATTACTCGCGCAAAGACAATCTGAATCGGGTTTATCTACATGAGTACCTCAATATCAAGCGGATGTGGTTGTTATACTTAAAAATACCGCAGTGGTAGGAAGAAGGAAATGCGGTGTACTGTGAAATATTCTTTCTACAAAAAGGTATTTCTAGAGGAGTACAATCTTGCATTCGGACAACCAAGAACAGACACATGTTCTCAGTGTGATAGATTACAAAGCAAGATTGATAGTTCGGAAGATACCGCTGAAAGTGAGAAACTTAAAGCTGAAAAATACGTTCATCTTGCAAAAGCTGACAAAGCTTATGCTCTACTGAGAGAGTTGCAAAATAAAGCCTCAAATGATGACAAAACAGCTATGTACACCTTTGACTTCCAGCAAAATCTGCCATCGCCAACATTACACTCAAATGATAATATGTTCTACTGCCGTATGCTCTGGACATGCAATTTCGCCCTACACGATTGCAAAACACAGGATGGGATCATGCATCTGTGGGATGAAACAACGGCAAAGAGAGGATCATCTGAAGTGTGTTCATGTTTGGCCTATACTCTCTAAATCAGAAATAAAAATGAAGAAAATCTTATTCTCTTCAGTGATGGCTGTTGCCGACAAAATCGGAATAAGGCGGTTGTATACTTCCTTCTTTCTTTAATCAAGAATAACATTTTCAAGAGAATTGACCATTACTTTCTCTACAGAGGACACACGTTTCTTCCGAATGACCGGGATTTTCGCAGTATTGAAGCCAGAAAAAGGTTGACAGGGCCCTTGCACCTCATGACTGGGTAAAAATCATAGAAGAAAGTAGACAGGTACATTCATTCCCAGGGAATGAAATGACACAAGAACACATTCTGGACTATATAACCTATGCTGAAGCCAACATGAAAGCATCGTTTACTGATAAATGGACAAAAGCTTAAATTTCGGGATGTGATGTGGGTCTAGTCTCATATATGGAAAAGCGAGGTGTATAATGACACGTTCACAGAAGTTACAATGGCAAGTCACCCAGAGGAAGTCTGGTGCAGATACACTCACAGCCATGTCGAGTCGTGGAAAAGGATTAATGTGAAAAAACGCCAAAGAAGCATGAAATCCAAAGGAGAATCATCTGAAGTGACACTGAAAAAAAAGTACTATGCTCCACTGAAACTCAAAGCGGCTAAAAAGAAGGACCTGGTATCTCTGTGTGAGAAGGGACTCATGCTGGGAGCAGAAGAGTTTTATAGGAATCTCCCTGCATATGGCAATGAAGCAACACCTGCCGCAGCAAGAAACGATTCGCATAGTGATGGGGATGACTATTTGTACTAGACATACAAACATCAATCACAATGATGGACTAACTATAATACATGTAATATGTTATTTTTCAGACCACTGACATTAATACGAGTTATTTCTTTTGCTTTCTTTTTTGAGTTATTAGTCTGTTGAAGGATTATCATGTTCATTATTTGTTGCTGTTCACACTCTTGCGCGCACAATCACATGACGAGACACACAAATGTGCTAAATAAGCACCGTATGCTGATTGCTTCATCTACCCAATATGAGAGTATAATGTTGGCACTGATTTAAATATGAGGAACCTACTTATATTTTGGGCTTTAAAAGTATAAAATACGCTGAGACACTCTCAAAGAAATAAAAAACAAAGGTTGTGCATTACACAGTATTCATTTTGTGTACTTTATTGTTCAATTTGTGTCCGTTGCAAAAAAGCCTGTAAGTCCATCACTGGACATAGGTGCTTTCTTGAAAAATTCAAAATTGGGCATTTTCTCGATTTCTATCGTATTTACAAGCTTGCCCATTTAACACAATGCACCAAATACAACAATAAAGCTACATGCAAATTTTTGAACAGTTGCTATTTCAAATCTAGAAAATCCACTTTTTTTTTTACATTTTTCTCAAAATGAACTTTTTGGCACTTAGGAGTCTTTTTTAAATAACCCCTTCAAATGCCTTGTTTGTTCACACTTTTCAATTGTTATGTGATCATGAACTGGACAATAAAAATATGAGGTGCAAGCAAAGACCCCGTGATGAATGCTGGCAAACAAAACGTCTATCCATCCAATGCTCAACAATACCCCTTAGTACATGCTTTCCCAAAAGTACTTACATCGACCCAGCTTTCAGATCCACTGGGGCTTGTCCATCATAGACAAGAAAATTTTCCACAGAAATCAAGTTTATGCCAAGAGACTACTATTAAAAAGGTAAGCCTGCTTTTTTTTCCGTAGCCTCCAGTAGAACTCCAGTTTCTTCCGAGGACATCCACTAACAAGGCACAAGTAGGCTACAAGTTTCGGGCACAAGTGTAGGCTACAAGTTTCGTTTTTTCACGTGTTTTCTTTTTGGTTTGTATTTTGCTTCAATGCTTCTTTGTAACACTTTCAGATCATTTTAGGGGTGGACTACTTTGATCAAGGGCCAACCTGGGTTGAGAGGGACACAGAGATACTCATATATATGATGTAGGGTCCTCTGTATGTGATAGGCCAACAGCATCTAACCATTACATCACAGACGCTGATCAAGCTCAGGTGAGGCACCAGTAAAGCCAGGAACTCCACTGTGGACATCACTCAAGGAGTTCCGACCCCTTCCCTAAGGTTGCAGCTCCAATAGGTCAGGGTTAGGGTTATAAATACTCAAGGTGAACCTTCCAGAACTCGGACCAAAAACCGTTGCATTTGAAAATGGGTCCTTTACAGTTTGCTGCTCAACCACAGACCCCCTCACCTGTCCCCAAGCAGCCCAGCACTATAGCTGCAAGATATGGGACGACCCATAGTGTCACTTCACCAAGGGATGCTACCACAACAGTGTTAGTTAATGAAGTTATCCCCCTTATTTTGTTACAAGGGCGAATGTTTGTTTGAGGTTTTACAGCTTCATTGACTCTATAAGATAATATTGAACCCGAGAGACATATCTTCTGCCACAATATTCTCTTTAGAAGGATTTTACCCACCAAGGGCTAATGAATCCATGACAAGTAGGTAGGCCTACATAGCGGGGACAAACAGCAAGAGCTCATGAATATAATATGTGTGTCCCCTACAGAATTGTCCAATGCTTCCACAATTCAGGATGTAGGCTACTAATCTCTTACAATCCAAATGAGCCATTGCTTTGATTTAGTTTCGTTAAACCCTGCCTCTACTGAGCATCAACCCAGGCTGAGAAGGAAAATAATTCCAGCAGAAAAAAACTTAGATTGTACACAAATGGGATTGAACTCGGGTCTTCCGCATGATAGGCAGAGAGCCTAATCATTACACCACAGATGCCGGTAAATGGGCCATTGGTTTGTGCTAAAGACAACTGGATTGTGTCTGTAGTTTGTGACCCTTTATCTCTTACCGTTTTAGAGCTACTTCAGTTGATCAATATATAAAAAAAAATCCTGTCTGTTATAGGCCTATCATATCATCCACAGTACCGGTACCAGACTAGAAAATAATAACAACAATGTAAAATTAAGAGCACTGGATCTTTTATCACGTCAATGAAAACATCAGCACCACAAAAAGTCAAAATGTTACAGTAACAGTAACAGTTTATTCCTCATCACAGACATCCGAGTAGCACGCCATGCAACTTCCAAATCCTCTCCTCCCCCTTCCTCCCCGATGCCCCTCCCCTCTAACACATCAAAGACCATAAAAGCGTAAAGACCCCATAATTAAGGAAAATTGTGTCCCAGGAATGAGTGGCGTCACCAAGCATTGGGTTACCGTATAAGCTGATCGAAGTGTACACAAACGCAGCGAAATGGCCGGCCCTTGGAGTACTAGTGTACATTGTGGGACACTTTTTCTAGTAGAGGGAAGAGATGAGTGCCGCTTTGTTTACATCAAAAGGTTACCAACCGTTTGGAGGCCCAACTCATTTCCAGGACACATTTTTTAGTAGACAGAAGAGAAGAGTGTTCCATCTTATTCCCTTTACAATCTTTGATCACATGCACACACATTTAATGCAATATTTAAATAATTTAATGTCCACCAATTTCACATGTAATCCTTACAGCCATTGACCCGGTGACTCAATTATGTGTATGTCACATCATCTTAATGTTGCCGTAATATTGTAACTACAGTCTAGCACATACATAGTGAAATTGTACATGGTGAAAAGCACATAGAAAAGGATTTTTAACTCTCATATTTTGTACTCTATATTCTTTGTATTCACAACATACACATATTCCCCCCTATTCCAGTATCTTACCAAAGCAAGAAACACTACAAGGTCATCTGCAAAGGCCTATGTTACCGGCGACTCTCGGGAATAAAACGAACAGTGATTCCAATATTTTTCTTGAAAATTTCTTGCAGTTTTAGAAAACCAAAGGTTTTTCAAGGAGCCTGACCTGAATTCAATTAATTTTTAGGAATCTTTGAACCCTGTAAGTGTATGCTTGACTGTAATTCACAAAGGTTACCACAATGGGCTAAGGATTTTGATGTCAAAACTAGAATATGTTCAATTCACAGTAAAGCTTGGCCCATTCCAGGTCACTAAGTAATCTGGCTGTCTCCTGCCATCTCATTATCTCTCATAGTCCTCAACAGAAAAGTGTTGATCCCTCCCTTTCTTCTTTTTTTTTTCTTGCACGCAGAGGACAAGAGTTATTTTGTCGGTGCCCCTTGTGATATTGTTAAGTCATTTAAGAGGCAGGGCACTTCGACCCTGCCTGTCAGGGCCAACCCTGAGGAACATGCCATCCTAGCACAGGCACAAAGTTGGTCTTCCAACATGGGATCTAAACTCCCATCCTCTGCGTGAGTGGGACAGAGCCTAACCATTGCACTACAGACCCCGACATGAAAGTACCATATAACTCCTGCATGGCGACAATTTCAAAATCTTCCTCCTCAGTAAGAAACCATAGGCACACACACACACATCCTCAGCTGGTCTCCACTGAATCACTCTCTGCCCCGGGGCTGAAGGGCGTCAGTTTCTCCGAGTGGTAGATGCGAGAGATCTGCATGAGCAGCGGCCCTGTCTCAGGGTCGTTAAGCCACTGGCTGGCGCTCACTGGGTTCTCTAGCATCTGGAGGAAAGCTAGGGATGAAATGAGGTTTCATTTCTTATGTTTAAGTTTTACTGCAATATTTGCAATGTAATGTAGTTTCAGTCAGCTAAAACAGCAAAAGAAGCAACCCCTCGACCAAACAAACCCAAGCAAAAAAAACAACAACAAACACTGACAAGTACAAAAGAAGCAAACAAAACAAACTAAAACAGGAAAAAACTCAAGAGAAAAGCAAGAGGAGAGGCAAAGAGATAGACACAGAGAGGTGCGTACAGGGATTGATGAGGTAGATAAGGTGTGTCGTTTTGGTCCTGGTGTTGCTTCTTTGGGGGGGGGGGGGGGGGAAGGGGTGCCCCAAATCTGCTACTCATCAACCCGAACATGACATAATGGCTGAGTCAGGGTCCCTGTTCCTGATGTAGGATGTGGTGGGGATGTAGAGAGAATGAGTGAGAGAGTGCGTTATTTTTACCACATATTATTTGTATTTGTATGTTGCTTTTTCTTGAGGGGTTTTCTTTTAAAAGTTTTCTTACACATGTAGGGTATTATGTTTTTCTTGTATCATTTTAGGCTATCTGTCTCCTAAAAGCGCACATCGCATCTGGCAAACTGTACTATTCTCACTTTGTAGAGCTGTTAGTTACTTAGTTTAAAGCTAGTTGTCTATGGAGGCTCCAGCCTGTCTGGCAGCTTTCACCTCTTGTTTACACTGGTGTTACCATTTTCCCTTGAGGGCCATTCCATTTGTGTCCTGTCAATGCATGCTCCATTGAGATCTTTTTGCTCTAGGTGTATCCAGGTTTAGGCAAGGGGGAGGGGTAAGGCAGGGGTTCCCAATCCGCCACTTGTCATCCCCAACAAAGTGGCTGAGTCAGGTTCTCTGCCCTCCGGTCTGTAGTTGAGGTCCTAGTGTTGCTTCCTCGGGAGGGAGGGGGGGGGGGGGGTACAAGGCTCCCCAAGTCCGCCGCACATCATCACGAACAAAGTGGCTGAGTAAGGGCCCCCATCTCCGGTGTGATTTTGGTCCTGGTGTTGTTTACTAGGGGCAGGGAAGTGCCCCTACTCCGCCACTCGTCATCCTGAACATAATGGCTGAGCCAGTGCCCCTGTCCCTCCCAAAATGTGTGGCCCAGATGGCCGGGATATCTCGGTTCGTTCCCCGATATCGCGTGGGCGGTGAATGCGGGTTGAAGTGTAGGAGTAACCCTCTATCGGAGACACGTGACTTAATTCTTGGATTAGTATCATGTTTATTGGTGCTTTCGACTGTGCAGAGCAGTTTGAGTTTAGTATATATATTTTGTCATGGTGCTTCAAATATGGCCTAACTTTTTTTTGCACTTCTGAGATAATGAGGAAAAAGTGATTTGGCCCGACTCTATGTTACTGTTACAAGGAAAAACATTGTGGAAATATTAGATTTTAGCAAAACCGTCTGGTACCTTTGAACAAATGTAATACCAAATGATGCTCTATGATGTGCAGAATTAAATAATGGGCTTATTCCATAATGGCCCTAAGACAGACATAGGCCATTTTGGAAGCACAAAGACGATTTTGAACATGGTAATGGTTTTGATCTTGCCATAGTTGCTGTTTTAGTTTGTCATGGGCTATTTTTAATAGTTTACAGTGCGGCAATACATGTCCTATTGCTGATGGTCTTTGTTAGTTTTTACATGTTCCTTTTTTTGTTAGAAAGAAATGGGGTACATAAAGCCTCATATGTGTTATCTTTTCTAGGTTTTCTCAATAGTTTATTGTTGTTTAGAGAATATACCCTTGTTTGATTTGGTTCACAACGGTTACATTATTTCGTCCCTAACTTTGTTGTTTATTGGGCTTTTTAACCTCTGAGGGGTCTAATTTCATAATGATGTTAACTATCTTTTGCATCCTACCTTTGCCAATTCATCTGCCATGTCATTTCCTGGTATGTCACTCACAATGAGCGGGAATCTACATTATTGTTTTTTCTTTGTTATTTTTCACTAACCTTTCATTGGCTACCAGGATTTGCTGGGCGATGTCAAATCGACTATTGTTTTCTTCTGCATTAGAGCGGCTGATTGTGAATCGGTAATTATTAGTCTTTGAGTGGTACATATCCCTTAGGGCTTTTTTGCTTCATAGATTGCCTGGAGTTCTGATGTAAGTATTGACCAGTGATTCGATATTCTTATGTACGATCCCCTATTCAGTCCCTTCTTTATTTCACTAAGAACTCCATTTTAAAAGAACATGTTGGTTGTTCTACTTTTTCAACATAGCCACTTGTGGCTCTGAAAACCCAGCGGACACAATCGGCTACACGACTTGGCCGATTGTGTCCGCTGTCATTGCTCCGGCTGGCGCTTCAAGCACATGAGATATCCGATTAGCTCTCCTTATCACACACACACACACACACACACACACAGAAACCCTTGCCTATGTAAAACATGACGATGGTAATAAAAATCAAGATATAAAATAAATGAAACATGATGGTAATAATGTCTATTATTATTGTAAGAGCAGGTTGAAGTTTTGTTTTCAAATTTGCATTGTTTTGTTATGTCCTTAATTTGTATGGCTTCATCATCCATGATGCGAGCTCTATTTCTATGAGTCCATCTTTTCACGCATTGACTCTGCTCCCTCTCTTCCACACAAACGTATGCACTCACTCATTGGTACTTCATTCACTCACTCACCTACTCCTTCCTTCCTGCATCCCTCCCCCTTTCAATCTCTCGCTCTCTCTCTCTCTCTCTCTTGGTCTTTCTCTAACCTTCACCGCTATTCTGTGCTTCTGTGCATCTTTCTTTGGGTGTCTCTTTCTCTTATTGCTTGGAACTTGTTACCTCAAACAGGTACTCACTCTCTCCCTCACTCATTTATTCAAAAGCTCGCTCACTCAAGAAATCACTAACGAATTCACCCATCCACTTACTCACGAACTCATTCCCTCAGTCTTATAGTCCATCCTCCGACACATTCATTCGATCACTAGTTCACCAATCTCTCTTCTCTTCCTCTATCTATCCATTTTGTTCTGTCTCCCCCTTCACCTATTCCGTTTTTGTATGTGCAACTTCAAAACCTCTGTACCTCTATCTCTTGCAAACTGGATCGCCTTATCTCCTTCACTCACTCCTACGATTCCACCCTACAGTAAACTCACTCTCTCACATAGTAACTCATTCAGCCACGAACTCATTTACTCACGTAGAACTCATTCATGAATCTCCCCTCTCATTTTCTGTTATCCACGTCTCTAACGTATTTCCTCTCTACCCCTATCTCTCTCTTTCTCTTTCCCTCCGTCTCTCATGAGACAATCATCAAAATTACGTATTTACTCACTCAATAATTCACTCATCCACTTACTCTTTCTTTCTTCCCACTCTACCTTTCTAAATCTCAAGACCTCAAGAATGACAATGGCAATGACAATGA
>JAUKPP010228351.1:0-13745 GCA_032273245.1 Phyllaplysia taylori | reverse complement strand
CCCCCCCCCCCCCCCCCGCCCCCCCCCCCCACACCCCCCCCCCCCCCCCCTGCCCATTGCCATCATCATGACCTCTCATTTTATTTTCATTTTTTATCCAAACCACTAGAGCTCATTTCGCCCACACCAAATGCGTCTAATTATCATGCCTAGCGCCTCTTTTGCCCCCCGGAGGTCCCTGGTCCCAACAACACGGCCATTAATTCATTTACATTGTAATACCTCATATCATTTGAACCAATTTTCTCGTCGATAATAATCAGCAAACGAGTTTTTCGCTTCCAAATTTTTTTCATTTTTTTTTTTTCATTATTGTTCCTTTTCTTCTTCTGTTTTCCTGTTTTGGTTAAGGCGGGTATTGTTCCTGTTTTGAGGCGCTTCTCACCTGGTCCTTGATTTTTACCCCACCAAATATGAATACATTTAGCTCAACTTCAGATGCGATCTTTTTTTTCCCGGAGTAAGAGTAGGAGAGTAATTTCAAAGTGATTTTTTTCACATTTATCGATATCGTAAACTGCATGAAAGCTTCAGCTTAAATTTTCTGTGACAGAAGAAAACAATGGCATGTAAAGTCATCTAAAAAGATAATAATGCTATAAGTAAGGGCCCCACTTACAATGCAATTTCTCCATTCTAATTATTATTTATATATACTCGTAAATGCATTCGAAGAAAAAATGCATTGGTTGAATAAGCTTTGTCGAATCTGAAACGTCCATGGTTATACTAAATGTTTACTTTGCTGCTACTTGAGATCTTCTATTAGTTTTGTCTTTCCACTCGGGCGTTTAGATATTCTGTTTTGCAAGTATTAAATTGAGTTTCATAATGAAATGTTATATGAGGTAGGACTAAGGTGAAACTCGACACCCGTACACTGCACAACTTCCTTGTCCTGAGAACTACTCTGGAAAATACACGTATAATCCACTTTGGCTTTACTCTTATTTCAAATGGAACAAGAGTAAATAGTAAAATACAATTCTATTAAAATATATACATATACTCAGATGTCAATATAATGCATGATTATAAAATTTGAGACGGTAACATAGAGGAAGCACTGAAATATTGTTATCAGTCTTATTATTTGTGTTACCATTATTAGAATTTTTTAAAAAGGGGAGGGGCGTGAGTGGCCAAGTGGTAATGCGCCCGCCCTTAGATGAGGAGGTCCCTAGTTCAAGTCCAGTGGTTCCGTCTCGCAAATTACCTTAGAGTGTTGTATGGGGCGTAAGGAAAAACCAAATCAAACCAAACCAATTCAAAGGTTCATTAATAGAAGAAAATTGGGATGGAAAGGGACCACTCCGAAAAACATTCAGTTGTCGTATTTATAAAACTTACACGTCTCGGTATTGCTACATCATAGCGTGGAAATACAGGGTGTTCTTTTTTATTTTGATCCTTTCTAAACTGAAATAACTCAACGACGGTAAGAGATAGAGAGATAGAAACGTTCTTCTAATGATTGTTCCTCATTCATTTAAGTGTTCGGGTGCTAAAATCAATCGAGTTCATGGTCACACTGCGCGACAGCCACAGTTTGCGCGAACAGGCCCCGATTTTTAGCGCGCCGAAATGACGCTAATCTTGCATTCACCAAGTGCGTATTGTGCGTTTACAAAGCAGATCGTCAGCCTGCAGGTTTGAGAAAACTCCAACTGAGCACAGCAAGAAAAGAACAATACAAAACTCAATCAGAATGTTGTATAAAAATTTGGCAGAAGCTTGTAATGTGAATTGCTATGACAGCAAAGATAGCAAGATGTGGATTTGCAAATGGCATTAAGCCCTTTCAACTAAGAAAAGACGACTTCATAAATTTGATACTCCAAGAAATATCCATCGATTTCTAGCTTCAAACAATAAAACTCACATTTCTTTTTCATAAGACATGAAACCAGAGCTTGGTAAACATTATTCCTGTTGGAAAAACAGATTTAGCAATCTTTTGTGTGCCTGATGATGGTTTCTAATAGTCCTTCTCTTTGGTACACCAGTGCTTTCTTTTGGCGCCATGACGTAAACAGGGCATTGTTCCGTTAACTGCTTTTTAAAAACCCTTCTCTGTCAACATAATCTTTTAAATCAGCCCAGACAAAACTTAAATGGCCAATGAATGATGTGCAAAAACAATTTATCTCTTACCGTTTTAGACTTATTTCAGTTAAGAATCGATAGATAAAGAATTGAAAAACCCTGTAGGCCTGCTTCATTCACTTGACCGGCGCTGTGGTGTAATGGTTAGGCTCTTCGCCTTGCATGCGGGAAGACCCTAGATCGGATCCCGATGGTGGACGATCTGGGGGGTTTTCTGCTGGGATTTTTCTCTCTCAGTCCGGGTTGGGCCTGACAGGCAGGGTCGAAGTAGCCCGTCTCTTAAAACGACCTTACAATGTTCCAGGGGATGTAAAACTGGTAACCAAATCATTCACTAGGCAGGTCGTACTCACGCTAACTCACAAAATCATGGCCGAGCGGCAAGTGTGAAAACTTTTTAAAATACTCACATAATTCAGGGGGTGGAAAATTGTATTTCTACACTCTTGAGTAGGTACGCCAGGTATGGATTTCCATGCATACAGTAGCTGATTTCTGGTAGGTTTCGAGACTAGTTCTACTCGCTCGCTGATTCCATGTATTCAGCATGCGTTGTCGCATAATAATAAAGTGAGAAACCACACAAAGTAATCATGCAGTGCTCCCAGAGCGCGGCCATAAAGGGATACAGTTAACGCTCACATTAGCCGATGCCTTGGTCATTTCCATGTAGCTGCCTGAGGTCAAAAGTAGCGTCTGTTGTGTTAGGGTTAGGCTCTTCGCTCACTACCCATGGAATGTGAGTTCAATCCCTGTATTGGACGAACATCTCCGTGTCTCTGTTTTGATGTTGTGTCCCTTTTAGCCCGTGGTCGGCACTGGCATGCAGGGTGGAATTAGTGGCCTGCCTCAGAGGTGACTTTGCGGTTTTACTATGGCTGTAAAACCAAAAACCAAACTAAATCAGAAACGTTTCAGTTATTCCAATCTTGAAAGCATATATGTGCTGAACTTTAAGTATACTTTATACATATGATTATGATATTTGTTCGACTCCGCAGTGCGGCGCCTGATCAATAATTAGCGCTTGAAAATGCTCGTATGGGAAGGCCTAACACTCTTCCGTCGCATTTTTCCCCTCTCCACGTTCTCTTATTATGTTTTTTTTTATGCTGCTCATATCGCTATTGAAATGCTCTATACACATACGTCCTGAATTTCATTTTGGATTTCCTTTATAAGTCACATCTGTTCGGATCGGTCTTTGTGGTGTTACGCTTAGGGTCTTCACCTTCCACAAAGAGGGCATGAGTTTCAAGCCCACGTGGGGCAGTTTGATCGAGTTTATCTCCCTTTTAATCTGCTGAAACAGTGTCACTCTCAGCCCGGGTCGGCCCTGACAGGTTGGATCGAAGTGATCTAGTCTCTGAAAAAATAAATATTTCTGGCGTTGAAATGGACGTTAAATCAAATCCAAAAGGAAGTGCTGAAAATGTTATAATTGTTAAGATTTAAGCACGTCTAACACTATGTCTATAAATATCCCACTCCTAACTACTACTACAACCCTAGGTAAAAAACTGTAGGAATCACTTTTAAATTTCCTTTGTTAAATTACGACGAAATGGAGGTAGGCGTTTAAAGAACAATAACGACAAGACCATATAATAAATCGTTCAGACGAAGTCATCCTTTTAGTGGAATCTCTTCAAATCATTGGTGCGTATCTCTCTAATGACACGAGGGGAAGAACGATGACAGCTCTGGATAAGGGATCCGTCTACTGCAGCTCATACATATTTAAATTCAGCACTTTCGAAAATTGTAGGCAATATGAAATTCCACTGCCTACATTGATGATATGAATAAGAAGGGCTCAGTTGATTAAAGATGGCTAGTTGAAAAACAGAACTTTCATTGCTTGAAGCTACTGAAATTGTTCTGGGATGTGGGGTTGCGAAAAGTAGGGTTTTGTGTTTGTTTTTAATTTTTACCAGTGAGAGCATCAGTGGTCACAGAAGGAGAGAGGGATTGAGATACATCAGTTTTGCTGGGTCGTTTAAAAACATGCTTTGTCTCGATTTTGTTGTTTAATTATTCTGTTCTTAGCGTTCCTATCTACATATTGTATTCTGTATGTTTAACTTATATCAAAATAGTGTCCGAAAGTTCCATCTATATTTTATTCAGTCCTATTAGTTTGGTGGGTCTGACATCATGTTTTGTACGTGATGAGGCAGTGAGAATGGTTAGGAAAAAGGAGAGAGACGAGGATAAAAGTGGCTGCCAACAGAGATGATACAAGCTGGGATCCC
The DNA here is from genome assembly GCA_032273245.1 of Phyllaplysia taylori. Taxonomy (NCBI): domain Eukaryota; kingdom Metazoa; phylum Mollusca; class Gastropoda; order Aplysiida; family Aplysiidae; genus Phyllaplysia; species Phyllaplysia taylori. Next base: position 9,384 of record JAUKPP010228351.1, on the reverse strand, counting down.
AAATTGTTTGAGAGAGGTGTAATGCGTGTAGATATTCAAAGAATGGGAGAAAAAAATTAAAGTTAACCAAAATGCGTTCATTTTACACGTATTATTGTCGGGTGGAAGACAATCTCACATTAAATCATGTTAACTTCAACCGAAATGCGTTCATATTGCATGATTTAATGTGGAGTGAAAGACAATCGAGATTGTAATCCATCCCACATTAAATCATGTAAAATAAACACAATTTGATAGAGGTTAGTGACTTTTTCAATTGTTGGGAGAGAGGAAGACAAGGTCAGATGACAGTGCATGCACATCCCATTATTAAGCTGTCGAGTTTATTGACAAGTCAACAAGTTGCCCGTGGAGATGACACGTCACAGGCCTGCACGTTCAGAAGTGAGCAAATGTACACGTGAGTGCACTGCATTATCTCAACAATTAAACCCTCCTTGTACCATTACCGTTAGCAATTAAAGCTAATCGAAGCGGAGATGTCACCGATATCTTTTAACTTTCGAAATAAAAGCCAAAATAGAACTAGTCGTCACCATTGTTGAGAGTTCTACTTTTCATCTTTTATACTTCAATAAACTCAATATATACAGGTAGTGCATCTCTTGTTTGTTTGTTTGTTTGCTGTTGTGATATCAAGAATTTTTGCCGCCATTGAATCAAGATTTAAACAGCTCTCAATCGTTCTATAAATACATGGATGTCACGGAAATGTCCAAAATGGCTTCGCAAAACGTCATTTTTTAAAATATCTTAACACGACTAAATGCAAGTCCTTTTTCAGGGGTCAGGTCAGGTACCCTTGAGGACCAAAGGTTTTTAAATAACTCCTTGGATTTTGCCTCATTTTTTGGAGTTTTTCTGTTCTTGTTTCACGAAACAATCGTTGTGAGGCTTCATGATTATCTTGTCATCGATCCAATGTTGATTGTCTTTTCCAATGTCATTACTTGGCTCTTTTCCTTTAACCTCAAATAGTTCGCTCTTGAAATCCATTCATACCTAAAGGATGCAATACTACAGAAAGGTCTATTCGTTTCAGCCTTCAAGGGCATCTGACATGATGAACGGCATTCTTATGCTCATCTGAAAAGGTCATTCTAGGACACACCCTTAAAAAATACGTCTGCGTTGTTTTGTCATCTTGAAGTAAGATATTGCTGGCAAATGTAGGCTATAGTAGGCCGAAAACTGACAAATCTACTCATTAAGCTGGAGAAAATGAATTATCAAAAGAGAGAAACGAAACAAGATCGGGAAGAAGAGTAACTACAAAAAAAGCTTGCTATTTGTATAGCTCGAAGCTTTTTTTGTGCTGAGCTTTCATTCGTTCCCTTCCGGTTGAACATCAAATTTAGGAATTTGCTCGCTGCAAACGACACGGTTGATCAGGAGGGACAAACATTGGCTAGTCATCGATCACGTGGTTTGCAGTGAGGGATAGCAGATGTCTGGCTGTCTCCACAACCCAGTTATGTCCCTGGATCTGTTTGGATCGGGTGGGTGGATTTGTTGGAATCATGGCTTTAAGCGCTATTTTCTTCGCTGGTTCCATAATCCCGTTGCCCGGAAAAGGTGATAGAAATGTGAGAGAAATATGTACCGGCATTGTTATGTGTGTGCATATATTATACATGTAAACGTGCACGTGTGTGTTTGTATGTGTGTATCTGTCTGTGTATAAGTTTCTCTGTGTCTTTGTGTCAGTGTATATGTCTCTGTGTGCTCATGCTGTATGATTAATTGATACCTATATCTTTTCACGTTTGCATTAGACTAGTGTGTTTGATTCTAAAACCCAGTGTTTATTTGTGTATGTAATGTCTTTTTGGTTTATGTATTTTTTCAATGTATTTATTCATTCATTTTTATTTATTTTTTTGGGGGGAGGGGGGTGGGGGAGAAAACGAGAGAGCGAGTAAAAGAGAGATAGAGAGGAGGGAGACAGAGAAAGAGAGAATCATACTGTTGAGTATACACACACACAAACACGCTTACAAACACACACACACACACACACACACATTCTCTGTCTCTCTCTCTCTCTCACACACACACACACACACACACACACACACACATACACACATTCTCTGTCTCTCTCTCTCACACACACACACTCACACCCACACCCACACAAACACACTTACACACCCAAATGAGAAGAAGAAAAAAAGAAACCCACCAGAGAAACGTTTCTGAATTATTTTTTTTAAAAGTATGTATTTTTCATCGAAATTGAATACAAGCATGATGACATAACAATTGTTGATGTGTTGAAATACCATAGCGAAAATGTTTAAAGAAGTATGAATTGCATTGTTGCTTAACTCGGCTGTATGTTAAAATAAGTTTCTGCTTTAGCATGGCAGATCCATTTCTTTAACGAGCGATCAGTTTCTTATTTATAATCTGCCATCAAAAGGAAAATTGAAATGTCTTTTTACTTAGATGAGCTGAACAATGGAAATTCCAAGATGTAAGAACTTTTTTTGTTTTTATGTTTACAATTTTGTTTCTTTTTTTCAAGTAGGAGATTTCAAAACATCGTTTATAAGAAATATTGGATGTTGTTAGATTCAAAATGCTTAATCACATTATGTTTTCCCATACACAATTTACTGACACTCCTTCAGACAGGGTTCAGGGAAGTATAACCTCAGAACAACCAAAACAGCTAACAATTGACATTCGCCTTTTGCTGATCCCACATTATATGTATCGTTTTCTTATAGTACACCCCATCACTGTCTGACTAAACGACTGATTAAGCCAAACGATTCCAACAGATTTAGTTGCAGTCACACGCTTGTCCGTAGCAGTAGGATAGTGAGCTGGGAAGGATTTTTCTGCCCTTTTCTGGAAAATGGTGACAATTTCCACATTTGGGATTGTCGACCTGTCGTTGAAAAATACCACAGCATTCTTAAGTTTGAAGACACAGCGAACACTGATCTCGTTCTGTGCGCACATAGGTAGAGCATTAAATGGAGAGAACAAATTATACATGGATAACATGCTCACTCACAAAAGACGAAAAGAAAAGAAGCGTGTAACAAGGTTCTGCATTTGTCCAGTAGTGTATTGAGCAGGAATACCAAGACGACATTTTAGTATTCAAACTCGGAAAAGGCGATTATTCATTATTGGGAAGGAAAGTGATGAACGGTAAACTGTATCCAGACATATTCGTCAACGTTGAAAGGAATTCATGATAGGAATGCCAATAGGGTATGATATTCAAATAGTGCATAATAATCTTTTCTTGAAAAGAAAGCGTTATGAACAAAACCCACGTGCAATTGCACAAAGACCTTTACACAACTTAACAAAAGGTCCAGTCATTTTCTCATCCGTCCTCGGAGAAAGTTAAAATACTGACTACTTTGAAAGCCTAAAGAATTCAGCTCCACCTGCAGCTTATTTCCGTTTATCATGATATTATAGCATGCCCTGGGTCTGTTCTAGACCTTTTGAAATGGTAACTCAAAACAGCCAAAGGGTTGACCACGGACAAAGACATTAAGGGAGACCGATTACAAGTTTAGAGAATAAACACCAGCTGCAGTTTTGCAACCTGGACAGCATCAAGGTCAATATCGCCAAGGTCAATGGCTTTTCATTTTTCGCCGGGCGACGTACTCAAAACCATTAGGGCTACCGGAGGTGTGGTGAAATGGTTAGGCTCTTCGCCTGTCATGCGGAGGACCCGGTTTGATCCCGAGCGACGACGATCTGGGTTTTACCTGCTGGGATTTTTTTCCCTCTCAGCCTGACATGCAGGGTCGAAGTAATCAGTCTCTTGAATGACCCTACAGTGTTGCAGGGGACATACAACTGGTAACCTAATCAAACCAATTAGGCCACTTTTAATACTGGCATCTTAGTAGAAAGTGATACACAATAAACGTATTAATAGATTGGATAGCTACAGTTTAAACATCACATAAGTGCTAATATTGAATTTTGCAGCGTTTTCATCAACCCACCCACGACATTCGTGAGACCGACGATGAAACCTTTTGTTCTAAATCTTAGTGAACTTTCACAGCTGAAAGGAGCAAAATCCCAACACAAAACAAATGATTATGATCATGAGAACCTTTATCTCAGTGATCTATCTATTACACAGCACAAACAGATAATGATTCGTTATACCTTTCGTGAAACATGATGCTTTTCTGAAATTAGTTTCTCTCTCAGACACAAAAGACACTGCAATTGTATCGTCCCACTCCTATCGCCCACCGATATCATCTAACTCGTCTACTTTCCTCTTCTCACGCCTACACATCTCTAGTACACCTGTCCTTTCCAAGAAGAAAAGGTTAATGTTGGAAAAGGGGATGGGGGCGTTTTTTCCCCAGCCGAGAAGAAGAGTTCAGATAGCCTACCACCCACCACTCTAGTAAAGGTTAGAATACCGGTATTCGGGGAAAAAATCAAGGGAACAGTTTATTATAGAGTATCGGTCTAAGCTTAAAGTGGCGTCCTCGAATAAGCATCGAGTAACATTTCAAGATTCTTTCAAGTGATTCCCTCTTATTTCAATAGCTTCATCTCCTGAGAACTTCTTTAAACATTGTGCAATGCTTTTTATATCGAATTTGTGACATGTACAATTCCTTGTAATGTGTATATGTCACAGATTTAAACTCCTAAAAACATTGAGATGTATTAAGTGAGTTCAGAGGCTCTGATTTGCCAGCGTTGCGAGTTGTGTCTGCGTATTCACCTGCTAATGACTGGCCTATCCCTCAGGTGGACTCTCGGAGGCTCGCCGACTGCGGAAGTGGAGAAGAAACTAATGAGCCATTCCGGAAGTGAGCAGAAGTGAGGGGAGAACGGGAGGCGGACGCGCGCCATTTGAGGTAAGACTCGTAGTCTCGGGTTGCCATCGGCCCGGCCCAATTAGTTGGCTCAAGATGTCACAGACACGGGAGATGGGGTCCAGCTAAGACTTTTCGGAATTTGAACGGCTCGAAGAGGTACAGCGCGAAATTGGGAATAGGGTGACAGTTAGGGGAGAGGTGTATTAGTTAGTGGGTGCGGGGTAGTGGGAGGGAAGAGAGAGAAAAGGAAGAGAAAGAAAAAGGAGGGTGTAGGGGGCTCAAATCGAGAGGGAATGATAGAGTTTTTGAGCAAAAGAATACAAAATTGTCGCGTATTAGAAGAAATAGAAGCAGAAGAGGACGGATAAATTCTTTTCTTTTCTCTTTGAGAGGAGAGAAGAATATGGGATGGCAGTATTAGTGTCAATCAAGTCAAAGTGCTCCCAATTTGTAACAAATTCTGCAAGCTTCTTCCTCTGCCCCCGCTATAAAACTGTATCGCCCAGCTCGACCAGCTGTCAGGGAGTGACACCCCAGACTGGAGGGATGGAGGAGTGCAATGCTTAATGATTTCCTCTCGGAAGAGGCGTGTAGAAGCTTTCTGTCTATAAACGTTTTTCTACGGTTTGAATTAAGACTATATACGTCGTCTATGAAACGTATGCTCCATGCACAAAGATATAAATCGTTTCTTGTTTTGCATACGGGCGAATGTTATATGGACTGTAGTGGGGTATTTGCCTCTTTGCTAAACAGTCAGCGAAATTATTATCACTTCGAGAGAGAGAAAGAGAGAGAGAGAGAGAGAGAGAGAGAGAGATGTGGAGAGTTTATGACAGTCAGCGAAATTATGATAACTGAGAGAGAGAGAGAGAGAGAGAGAGAGAGAGGGAGGTGGAGAGTTAATGGCGGATCTAAGTCCCAAGGTTGGAGTAGTTTTTACTTTATAATTGACTCTTGATACGTGATCACCAGTTGGGATGTACTTTAGTTTTAGCCTCTGGCGATTTGACTTGATGACTTATGCAGCCTCATTTAGTAACCTGGTGTCATGTGAGAGAAAGAAAAGGATTGTTACTCTGCTTTTACTGATAATAGCTGCTTCCTTAAATAACTCAACGATTGTCTCACAGATTGTCTTAATTGCAACTCTAGGACATTCGCGCTCTGGCTGAAGACAAGTTTCGCCATTATTTTTGGAGGGGATGGGTGCGGAGTTTATTATTATTATATTTTTGTTTTGTTTTTTTTAAGGGGAGGGGGGGGGACGCAGTTATGGCCACAGTGCAGGCATGCCTTGGTTTAAAATAATTTTACTTCTTTTTGGTTTGGTTACCAGTTTTACTCCCCCTGCAACACTGTAAGGTCATTTAAGAGACGGGCTACGTCGACCCTGCCTGTCAAGGCCAACTCGGGCTGGGAGGGAAAAAATCCAAGCAGAAAAACCCCCAGATCGTCGGTGATCGGGGATCGAACCGGGGTCTTCCGCATGCAAGGCGAAGAGCCTAACCATTACACCACAGCGCCGGTATTTTACTTCTGAGTGCTGCACTTGTGGTTTTCGATGGAGCTTTTTAGGGAACGAGTTGTGTCCCCTGCCCCCACCTTCACCACCGTTCCTTAGAGAGTGCCAGGTAGATGGTGCCGAACCAAAGTTGCTTAAGGGAATGATGCCTGAAAAGATCACGTATTGCTGTCTACATCTCCACGAGTTTTTCTGGATGCAAAATTAGAAAGAATAAAAGAATAATGCTTTTGTCAGGGATGATGATAAATCCTGGGTAGTTTTCTTTGGGGAAAGGTCTGTGGTGGTGGAGAGAGGGGGACTTTTTTCCTTTGTTTAGTGCAGGTCCTACGGCACTACACACCCTATAAGGTCAGTGGTAGGAAGTAGAATCCTAAAAAAAGAAAGGAAAAACCATGTAAAAACCGTAAGTGCAACATTAACAGAAAATCTTATTCTTTAGCAAAACGTCGGGCACGGCGGAAATAGCCTACATAAACCTTATCTCAGGATACCAAAACCGCCTCGAAGGGCAAGCTCTCCGAGTGAAAGTCTCTCTTGATGTGCAACGCCAGTTTTCACAATGAACAGGCCCATCGAAATAGTTGAATATATTTTATAGGGACCTCCGTGTTTTCAACGTCCAAATCCTTTAACTGAATAAAGTGTACTAGACTGCTATATCCACCCCCATACCCTCCCTACAGACATACAAATAAAGCTTTATTAACCGCCACCCTCCCCCCCCCCCTCCCTCTCCCCCATCCCTTCCCCTCTGTCGTATATCTTGGCATTTGACTATTTGCCGGCTAAGACAAAGAACTGTTTCTGGCCCTCTAAAAATGTACCCGCGCCTGTGATGTAATGATTGAGCTTGCTTATCACGCAGAAGATGGTACTTCCAACGCTGGGGTCGAACAACTATCCTTTGCGTGATGGGCGAGCCTAATTCAAACTAGTCCATTAATTTACAAACAATTATCCTCTCGTCCCTGAGAAAAAGGGAGAAGTTTAACTCCTCCCCCGTCTTGGCCATTCCTCTTAAACAAATTAGACGGACACGTGTGCAAGTGGTCAGAGATAATGGCTCCTTACTGACCAACTGACCTGGTACTGTGAAGAGGGGAGGAACGCGGCTAACTCATTCCAGCTACTGAAATATTTAGGAGTAATCTAAAACCCAATTTTACAAGTCTAAGAAAAGTTCAGACTCTCCTTACAAGGATATACAGTACATGTATATCCACTACATCGTGTACTGGGATAGTGTTGTTAAATCGTATCTTTTTAAAATGAATTTGAGGCGATTTCGTTTTCGTCTATCTTAAGTCGTCTGTGTATTTGCCTTTGTCTGTCTGGGCTTTTGTTTGTTTGTTTGTTTTCCTTTTTACTTGATTCAAACTCTTTGGGGGTTCAGAAGTCTAAACCGTACCCCCAGTGGATCCTGGAAGAGAAATCCCACTTCCAACAGAGCCACGAAATATGTTTATTATGTCTCTGTCGTCGAAAACAGCTCCAATTGATTTTTTTCAATTAAAGCACTATCTGAAAAGCCTAGATAATAGTATTGTATTCCTTTATTTTCTCAATTAGTATAGGGATATGATATATCCTGTCGGTGGAAAACAACGAATGATAATAGCATAAGCGAAAAAGACGTTGCTGTCTGTTAAAAGATATGTTAACGACTTATTTTGCTTTTAGGAACTCATGAGGCAAAACAATATAACATACTTTTTGCCTTTTAGTAGTACAGAATTGACTTGACAAAAATCCTCTTTTTCGTAAACTTTTTTTTAAAGAAAAAAGCTAGAGTCCGGACAAGGGAAAATGTATGTAATTGCTTTTGCGTATTTTTTGCGTACTTTTATTTATATAATATTTTTTTTCATAGCAGACATTCTATGGTAACGAACATAAAGGGCAGGATTGGATTTTCGTTCTTACTAGTTTTCCTTTGTACCTAACGTTATCAAATTATTGTTATCCACAAAGTGCAAGGCCGCAATCTCTTCTAAGTGTTTACTATATTAACAACGAAAAGAAATGTTTCAAAAGCACATTTTCATGGTATTTTTACAAAATTTAATATTATGGTTAAGACATCTCACTATAGCTCAGCAAGTAGTATAATATACGTATGAATTTAACATGGTTTGGAAAGTCAACGCATGCAGCAAATTCGAAACGTTTAGATGAAATCATGGAGACAAACATTTCGACAGATTCACAGGTGAGCATCACAGAGGAACTCGAGGTGGGAAAACTGAGAGGGGAACTTACCTCCCTTCTTGTAAAACATGTCCCAGTTTCTTTGACTGTTCGGTTTTGGGTTGTTGGGTTTTGTTTGTTTGTTGTTGTTTTTTGGGGTTGGTTTTTTTTTGGTTGTTTCGAATTTTACATGTCCATCGAATCTGTAAGGTCACCCCAGAGCCGTACTTCTTTGAAGCTGACGTAATAGTGTAGAGTAGTAAAACAATATCCCACTTTCACACCAGGATTTATAGCTCGCAAACTAAAGGTACCGCGATATATTTTCCTTTGGGTCCGACTCTGCATATTCACTCATGGTTGGTATCCAGCCCCATTGTCTAATTCCCCCTCTCAATAAATCTAAGCTCTCTGGTAAGACTTAACTCGTTCTCAAATCTTCCCAAGTTACCTCGCTTAGAGCCTCCCCTTTGGGTCATGTTCGAACTCGTAACATTGCCTAGTTTAGTCCTCCAGACATTAAACACCAATGAAAATGACCAAAATAATTCCCCGGGGATAACAATTTATGAACTGTAAAGGGGCCAACCCGCTGTCAATGGCGGGCTGAATGCGATGTAAGAACTTGGAGAGTGGAAACACGAGCTCTGGTTAGACTGATGCCATGTGTCCCGGGGGACCTACGCCTTTTTTCTCTTCACCATTTTCAAGGGATGGGAGGGGCGACGGAAAGGGGAGGAAACCTGTGGAGTTGAGGAAGAGATGGGGGTGGGGGGGGGAGAGGATTGGCGGAGAGGGGGAAAGGGGAAAAAAGCTTAGGCACCTCTTTCTTTC
>JAUKPP010228240.1:0-13509 GCA_032273245.1 Phyllaplysia taylori | reverse complement strand
CCCCCCCCCCCCCCCCCCCCCCCCCCCCCCCCCCCCCCCCCCAAACCAGCGAGGGTATTGCACGTTGCATCAGTAGCCTCCATCTAGTCAGTAGCAGGCTTAGTGATGAAAGATGTGATATTGGAAGACTCGGACGTCATCTGTGTGAGCTGCACCTCCTCCTCCCGGCTGTTGGTGTCTGTATCGTCCACTAGAACAACAAAATTATTTGGTATAATGTTTACCATCTCTAGTTGACTTGATCCCTGAGCAATAAAAACTCCAAGTTAAGGGGAAACAACAAGAATACTTATTTCACTTCATCAATCGATACAGGGTCTAATTTTTCATAGAGGAAGTGACTTGTAAGGCTAAACAAATTATGTATAAGATTCATGTTAACAATGCCATGAAGAATTATAAAGGTTCAATAAAAATATTGTGAAAGCTTGTTTGTTATAAAGAGGTGGTAAGCATTAGATGATGAGAAAGTACTGAAGCATTAGTGAGAGTAGACAACAACAACATAAAAAAAACATGAAAAATTGGACTTGGTTCTAATCTTTCTATAATATTTTAAAAAGAACTTTCTAGAAAAAAAGCCACTAAAAATGTTCTAAAATTTACTTTTTGTTTGTTTAAAAATGGTAGCCTACTTACGAGCTCAAATAGAACATGATACAAAAATTATAGGCTGACGAGATGAATGTTCATGAATGAATGAAGGAAAAACATTCAAGTTAAACTAGAGATCAATGTAAACCCCCATAAAATGATGCTGAAGATAACAAGCATATAGAATCTTTTTATTAGACTGAATGCTGGTATGTTCGGGGGAGAGAGGAGGAGCTGATAATACGTCTCAGGTTGCTTTAATAAGGACACTTATCTATCCCATGAAACTCCGTCACTGACTCAAACTGCTTCCTCCCCACAACCCAAGCCTCAGAAATTGTAGAGGGGTTAGTTAGTTTGGTTTTTAGTTGCAAGTTAACTACAGATGAGTTGATCCTTTATTTGCGCCCCCAACAACATCAACTTATCCCTTTTCCACTGTAGTAGTGTAGTATGAACAATAGCAAAAGGATGCTCCGCAATGAAAATTTTTAAGGATTTGTCTTTGGTTTCAACTTAACATCTCTAAAAACACTGCTAGGTCATTTAAAAGACCGGCTACTTCGGCCCTGCCAGTCTGGTCCAACAAGGGCTGAGACTCAGAGAGGGGCACTGTTCCATCAGAAAAATGAAGATACTCGATCAAATAAATTGCCCCACTTGGGCCTCAAACTAACATCCTTTGTGCTGAAGGTTAAGAGCCTAATCAGTGACTGCAGGCAACATTTTTGGTTTTTATTTTATAGTATTTAAGATTCAACAATGTTTTCCATACCAAGTACAATTAGGAGAAGTATGGCCACACAGTGGCTGGATGGTTAATGAGCCGAGTGATAGTGCTCAATGATAGTGATAGCAGCTTCAGGGAGGGTAACCACTGTTGTGCGTCCTTGAGCAAGACACGTCAACCTGAGTTCACATAGACACTGCACAGGGACCAGCCATGGCATGTGCACAAATGTAGCCGGTGAATTTATAATCTGTATATTATATAGATTGTGCTATATGAATAGTTACTTTTATCAGAGCATTTTATGTATCATGTGTATGTCACGCAATCAGTCATTTGTTGCATTTTGGCCACTAAGAGTTACTGGTACCACCAAAAAGCCAGTTTGTTTCCCTTTCAAATGATGAAAAAGTTATCTTGCATTGTTTAAAGTGGCCCAAACACACACCCAAGCAAGAGCAGGGGAGAAAAACGGCTTACAGTTGGACAATGTGTTCTTGGCAGTTGTCCTATAGCAAACACGTGTGTAAATTTTAAGTCACAAGGTGACTGGGTTTCCCAATCTATCTATGATCAAAATATGTAGATCTGAAGAAAGTTTTAGATACTATGTTAAAAAAAACCAAAAAAAACTTTTAAACACCCTTGTTGGCCTTGCAGGGCTTTTTCTCCACATTAGGATTGTTTGTTTGGTTACCAGTTCTATGTCCCCTGCAACACTTAAGGATCTGCGACTTTTGACTTATTCAAACAAATTGCAAGACGCACGTTTTACATGCCATTGTAAGCAAATTGCCATACAGGATGAACAAAGCCATTATTCTTTCAGGATGGATCTTCCACTTTCAACTCACTCTGACAGATACCAGGCATATTATATATTACATCCCATTGTAAACAAAATTTCCCTACAATATGAATAAAGTTGTTATTTATTTATTTGTATATTGATACATATTTTTACATTGATAATTGAATAGTAGATAGTATAGCATGGTAAAGTTGAAACAAGGCCTCTGAAAGTAGTTTTCTAGTTACTGAACCACATAACTATATCTCAGTACAGAGTGGAAGTCTACAAAAAGATTACAGATATTTCCTACAACTATTTTACAGTTGATGTTAAGCGTGAAGCCATCCGAGGGCTTCAGTACACGGTCAAATTATGGTGTTTTTAAAATCCCCCACAGCCAAAAATCGTGAGTATTGCATGACTGTTTCATGTAATACGATCCCGTAAAAATTTAAAGTGTTTTTATCTCAAAACGAAGTCGAAAAAAAATAGCACTGAGCTAACGACAGTCAAAGTAGAAAATCAAGCAATCATTACTCCGTCCTTGACATGTTTACTCACCAGGGTCAACAGCATATTTCTTGTGAGAGGGAGCATACAGGCAGAGCAGAGCAATCACATACATGTTCCACATGCCATACGTTCCTGAGAAGAAAAGGACAAAAGGCATATAAGCCCACTGCCAACAAACACTACTGCCCCCTTTTCCAGGGTCGCAAGTGACAGGCTGTGATCTCTGCTAATAGTAATTTCCAAACTAACCCTATATTTTATTCGTATATTAAGACATTGATAATTGAATAGTAGATATTATCACATTTTAAGATGCCATGATTTCTCTTCTGACTGAAGCCAACCTCCCGTCCAATTCATGCAGCATAAGAAATATAATAACAATAATAATAATGAATTGCATTTCTGTTGCCCATTTTCATACCGACGGGATGCTCAATGTGCATTACAATGGAAAATCACAGTTAAGCCTATATAAATTATTTAAAACGTTACAGTTGAATAAAAACTCAAACGCGAAAAATAAAAAATTACACATTGCCTGTCCCACACATATGCATACATTAAGCACTGTTTCATTTTCACCAACATTCAATCAATTTGATAAAACTATACATTCAGTTAAGCACACCAATGTATGTAAAAAAGTGCTGTTGGTGGCTTAGTGTTAGACTGCTGGGCTCGTAACCAGGCTCATAATTCAGATGATGAAACAACTAAAGACAAGAAGTTTTTAACGAACAGCCAAACCTGCCTGGCAGTGACCTCTCCTTAGCAGCCATCAGCCCTAACGGCCACTGTTCTGTGACACCATTTCTTGCGTTCTTCCTGTACATTTAAGCTCCCTTATAACGCAGCTAGCGCCAGTCATTTTCCGTGAAAAAAAAGCCTCTTAACCTACTTATTCTCGTGACTCAAAAGGAGATTGCTGAAAAAAATTTCCTATTCAAACTCCACATTCCAACTGACAATACCTGGTGAGCTATATGGGTCCCCAACAACTCACTGTGCAGCACCTTACACGAAACCTATGCAATATCTGTATTGTTGATAGGCGCTTACATGTAGTTCATGAGAACTTAGTCTAAATATTATATGTCCATATGATATATGACCCTGACTCGGATCCTCTTAATAGTGGCCACCTGCCTATAACGATCACTTTTCTCTGTGATATTGAGCGACCTTTAAGAGCAGGTTTGACTGTGCTTTTGTGTTGAGAGACTTAAAAAGCCTGAATTCAGGAAAATAATCCAAAGGGTAGCCATCCTGACTGGTTGGTGTTAACTTACCAGTGAGAAAAGCACTGGTGTACTCCAGACTGAGATCCTCATCACCCCACTTCCACTGACCCTCGCTGACCTGACCAATAATGAACGAGATGACCGTCAAAGCAGCGCACAGCAAGGTCACCACCATTAAAAACTTGAACCTGTAGATCAGACCCTGGAGAAAAAACAGACAACATTCACAAATATCCCAAGAATTTGTATCAGAGATAGAAATATTTTCCATTTAAAATCAAATAGGTCCTACAATCAAATTTCAGAAAAGTTTTCAGGCTTGCCATACAAGATTTTTAAAAAATCTAATCAGATTCATTTTGTGTATGAATATGCCTACTATATATGAAGACATTATGTGATAGTATGGACACACAGTTCATCTAATATGACAAAAACCTAAATGAGAGTTGTGTGGATGTGTCAAAAATAGTTCCATGCCAAGGCGATGTACTTTTATAACTACATTATGTGTCCATCTTTATGCCAGTGATGATAAGAAAGAAAGAATGGAGGAAGAGGAAGGATGGAAGGGAGGAAGGAAATAAATATGATAAAAAAAAGAGACAAATCTAGACAAATAATTGACATGAATGTGGAGATCCCAATACTGACCGAGTAATACTTCCTGCGTACACTGCTCATCTGCATGAGGGAGGTGCGCTTGCTGCTGATATTACGAAACACTCGGAACACCAAGTAGCACAGGAAGATGAAGTAGAGGCAAGCTGAGATGCCAGCCACAATAATGAAAGCCAGCTTGAGGAGGATTTAAGGAAAAACTCCATAAGTTGAAAACAGGCAAATATTTTTGAGGACGGATGGTGCAACCAATAAAATCAGCTTGTAATCGCAAACTCTGTAGTTACTGCACCACTAAAAATGATGGGACATATATCAGGCGCAGAGTCAATAGCAACAATCATTATGTACTGCGAGTAGTCTATACTGCCCTTTTAGCTGTAGGCCTATATGATTGTCAGGATACTGACAAGGTGTTATTCTGGGAGGTGGTCTAAAGACATTATACCATGGGGATGGCCACAGCTGGACAACAAGCAACTCTTGAGATTTGGCAAAAAAAATTTAAAAAATTAAAATCCTTCAAGTGAATCTTAGAAACAAAACTTATCTAATTAACTCAGATGTTAGAACAGTTTAGACAATATGGACACCTATATCCTGAATACAAGCCCCTCTTACATTCCGACAGATTATACTACAAATAACAAGAAAAGAAAAAAAAAGTTTTAAGCGACTTTTAATGTCACAGCTATGTGCAACAAACATCAATTTCAAGATGGGTTTAATTTGAGCAATTAACATTTTTGGGGGTAAGAAATGCGCAATCACACCAAAAAAAAAATGTTAAAAAAATCAAAAGGGTTTCATGACTCATGTTTCGAAAAGCAAATAGTAAATCACCCATAGATTTCTTAATTTTCTTTTTTTTACATGTGACACAGCATTTTAAGCACCTCTATTTTGTGATAACTTCACACCCCTGATGTAAATAAAAATTCCACACAACCAAGGATACAGCAGCAACAGAGCCTGCCTCAGATGACCAGATGCTGTAGAAGGGATTTCTCAGCTGCATACCCCTGAGGAGTGGAGGAAAAAAAGAATCAATGTAATGAGAACAAACAGTATCTAACGATAGTTGACAGCAGATCTACAATGGCAGACTTTAAACATCAGACACTTTTAGTTTGAACGCTTTAATCTGGAACTGAAGTGATTGGAACCCAACTAGAGAAGAAAAAAACAAACAATCCAAAAACCAAAACAGAAAAAAAACCCCATAAATGTATATATATATACCCGCACTCAGAACTTGAAGGTGACACGAAAAGTGACAGTTGTCAACAAATTTGGGGCTCCCACAATCGAAAGGATCTTTGTTGAGTAAATTGAAGAAAGATTGAAAATCCATTACGGCAATCGACCAGTCCACAAATATTTACATTACTAAGTGGAGTTTGGCCACCATAAATATCATGGCTGTGGAAATCATCACAAAAAAAAAATTGTAATAAATAAGCCTTTTTTTTTTTTATTATAATAGATTCCTTTCTTAAAGTTTTGAGAATAAGCTCAATTCAATGATGATAATCTCACCTCTCACACATGTCGAAAATGAAGCAGGCAGCAGAAGCAAGGATAACAACAGTCAGCTGCTTCCAGTAAGCTTTAAGCTGGTTCCTCTCTACTTGATCCTGAAATAAAACCCAGTGGTGACTGAAGTGAATATAATGTGATAACAACGTGAGTTGATACATCATGAAATCAGGAGCTTGTCAAAATGAGGAGAATGGAGTCATCAGCTTTTTTTCTGATAGTTAAGCAACCTTTACAGTAAATTTCACGTGGGCCCCATAGCATTTTTCTGTCTGGTCTTACTGAAACATTTTGAATCTTTTAATTGGACAAAAATCGACAAAAGCATAGAAACACCAGAAATATAAAGTCTAGTATACACAACAAGTTAAGGAATCTAAAACCCCATCTATTTTTCAATAGTGCATGACACTTTTTTCAAATCATATAATATCCAACAAAAAATCACAGTGAAATAGATTACACCAACAAAGATTGATTTTTATAAAAAAACAAATTACAATTTAGCAAAACTCAGTGGATAAGTAAAGTGTTGGAAATAACAAAGCTCATACCATCATGTGTTCTCCGACAAAAATGAGCCAGAAAGAGAAGAGCATTGCATAGAAGGCTCCATCCCTGATGTCATTGAGAAGGGTCATGAAGGGCATGTTGACCGCAAGAGTTAACCATTCAATGGGGCCTAGAGAAGGGGTAAGAAAAATAAGAATAAAAATAATCAAAGGCCGTCAGTTGGAAAAAGAAAGGAAAATGTTCAAGTGAGCACATCTGTATCAAATTAAATAATATTTTTTTCACTACAAATAACTTCCAAAATTAATTAAATGTAAGGATTTACCCATTTCATCCCTGCAATGATAAAATCGTGAGGGTTAGCAGCCCAGCTTCAGGCACAACAGGGTTTATTTGATTTGAGAAGCCAATATGCGACCAGGAATAGACAAGGGCAGAGAACTTTCATTCATAAAGAAGCAAACACCTGAAGCAATTCATATTCAGTGTGACACAACAATCTATACTCACAGTTCATGATGGACAGAATGATCCCCAGTGAAAAGAGAGTTCTGCAATAAATTGATAAAACACAGACATTAATATTGTATTTAGTAGATGAAGATGGTTGGGATTCACTTACTACAAATTCCTCACGTAACAGACAGGCAACTTCGATCCGCCTGTCAGGGCTAACCCGGGCTGAGAGGGACTAATCCCAGCATACTCGTTTTGCAAGTGGGCTTGAACTCAGGTCTTCTGCATGATAGGCGAAGAACCTCATCATTACACTACAGATGCCGGTTCGATTCAATCATCAAGCTAAGTTAGTATTGAGCTCACCAGAAACAAGGAATTTGACAAGATAAATTCATATTTTCCCCACAACGCTTGGTAACATACATAAGTTTAAAGAATAATGTACTCCAAAGTTATAACTAAAACATTAAGTGAAGGCAAAGCCAGCGGTCTTTCTGTTTACCCAGTCGGTAACAACAGACTTGCCACAGAGGTGTTATTTTTTTTATGAGAGGCGACAGCGCATTAAATTTCTTTGTTCCCCCCATGGGACTCTTTCATCTTATACATTTTGAACAACAACCAAAATAAAACGCCGAGGCAACCGCCCCCCTCTCAAAAAGAAAAAAAAAGAACCAAAATAATATTTGAGAACATCTCACTCCAAAATGAAAGGTTTTGTTTTTTTCTCCTTTCCTCATATTCATCTGAGGGGAGGGAGGAGAAAGGTGTTGGTTTTTTTTTCGCAACCTTTTCCAGACCTTGAAATTGTTTTCTTTTAAATTCCCGGTTTTCCAGACTTCCCAGTGGGTGGGAATTGTGAACCCTTTATCAGTGTATTCCTACATCATACACACAAAAAACAAATTGAATTGCAATTATTAGTCATAGACTTGCTTACTCACATAATATTGTACTGAAATGTTTCTTGTAGTGCTAAGGAACTTTGACAATATAATGAAAACAAACCTCTCAGTCAAGTTGGTGGCCCGTCCCTCAGTGACGACGCGGCGCCAGAACCAGACAAGTACACACAGGACAGTGGGGAACAAAACTGTCTTGATGGAGAACCAGACTTTGGTGAAGCCACCATTTTGGAAAATTGTCTGCACAAGTAAAATAAAGAATTAGCAATAATGATTGATCATAATAAAAAATCAACAATAATTATTAATGAGAATAAAGAATTGACAAAAATGATTTATCAGATTGAACACAGAAACTTCTGAAAATCTATAGAAACATTGGTGCATTACATCAAGTAGTCAGCAATGTATTACATTTTTTATGAACTGGCTGTATAGATTATAAAAAATAAACAGGCTTTTCCCACTCCTGCTCTACCTGTCTTAAAAAACAAAACGATTGCCTTTCACATCCCAGTCACAAACATTTATGTATGAATGCTTGCCATCAATTTTTGCCCTTTGTTTTGTTGTCTTCTTTTTCACTACCTTTAAAAGCAAATTCCACGGAAAGGGAGCATGTTGGACAGCCATTTCCTTTTTAACATTCTCAGAAACAACAAAATCCTAGCAAACAATTCATAACTTACCCGTTTCTATTTATTTTTCAGCCATACCAGATGTGCTTGTTCTTGTTACTTTGTACTAGGCTGTTCATCTATACTTACTGAATATCCTAAAACACTCTAGTAGTAGAGTAGTTATCATTGTTTTAGGCTAGTTTGACCTTGCCTGTCAGGGCCAACACTGATTGAGCCCAACCACTACACCATAGATATTGGTGCAGACTACCCCCTTATGCCCTAGTCTACAATACCCAACAAAATATTGTGGGACTCACAACAACAGAAAGATCATCCAGTTGTCCGATAATGTTGATATCATTCCTCTTGTCAATAGGCAGGCGGATATTGATGAGATAGTAATCATAAAACACACTTCCAAGCTCAAAAAAGGCAATCAAGTCACACTGGTAAAGGTTTCCATCTTGGCGCTGAAACAGAAATTTATGTCTCAATGAGTGGTATATCATAAAAAGATTACGGAAAGAGATATTGCATAAAAGTAACCCTTTTGCCAGAAGAAGTTGTGAAATTGACATTCCACTTGGGCATCTTTGATACAAATATTCTTATTAACAATATCCTGCTGTACACGCACAGACAGTGACTCAAATAATCTTTTAGCAGTTTCTCAAGAGCACTGATTGACTTTCCTATCACACAAAAAGTTGTCAACAAAATCTTTTAAAAGTAACAAGACCTAAATTAAATTAAATGCACTGTATGTATCAGACCTCTAAGTGGCCGCCCATAAAATTGTCAGAAAATTTTGCTGGGCTATACAGCCTTAAAGTTGAAAGTCAAATGTTGGAGGATGTCCGAACTTCGAATAGCGGTAAAATTGCCGGAAATCCAACAATTGTCACACTTTTTACAGGTCTGATGTAGGACATCCATATTTCCTGATGATACTTGTCACAAACTAACCAACAAACCATGACTTAAAAGTTTTATGACTCAGAGACCTGTTAATGTGAATTGGTGATGCTGCACAGCAGGTTCACAAAATCTCTTGATTTCTGCACTAGGAAATACTTGAATGAATGAAGATTCATTTACGAAAAAACTGAATCTTTCTACATCTTGAGATGTTACAATTCAGAATTGATCCATAAAACCCCCCCCAGTATTTTAACATTAACATTAAATCATTTATACAACAATGAAAGCAGACTTACTTTGTCATTTTCAATGCTACACTGCAGAATTCTGTGCTCAGTGGAAGATGCCAAAAGCTTCCAGTCCAATAAATCATCTTCCTTGTTGCGGTAGAACACCCTCACTTCAAAGATCATATGGGCATCTCTATCCTCAGCTGAAATGTTAAGTTGAAAACATCTCATTACAGCCAGCAGAATCAACTAAAGTGTAACTCTCGAAATGTGAAAGAATTTTTAAATACACTGGGGAACTAGAAATGTTCATGTAAGCACTTCCTCTGACTTTACCTGTTTCTACACGAATAAACAGTTGCACAAAAGTTGGAAGTTAGTTTATTTTTGGGCGTAATTCCTTCTATCAATGTGTCATGCTCCATGGTGTCTTCAAAACTAAGTCTATCATGTTTTTATAAAAGTACTGACATGCATCTCAAAAGAGCACTACATGTACTTCCAAACTTCACAATTGGAGTATTTGAATCAGTTTTGGGGAAACACAAATCACACATTGATTCACATAGCTCCAAAATGCAAAGATGCATTACAAGTATGGCATCTAAAATGAAGTGTAACAAGTAAGTTAGTTAGAAGATTTTTATGAAAGCACCAGATTCTTTGGCCCTTTTAGCCTCATGTACCCATTGCAGTATTACTTCCCTTGAGAGTCATTCGTTCTGTGTTCTGTCAAAGTATTTCATATCCAGGTCTTTCTCACTAAAGCATTTAAATAAAGAGACAAACACATTATCTAGCAATGCTACATTAAAATTTTTGCTCACAGTATATTGGTTTTGTATTTCATATCATATGGAAGCTCTTTCAATTTCTGTGAAACTGCTTTTTAAATTTTAACAAATCTGTTCACAAATTTAAAAAAGTTATAGTGCTTTGAAGCGTACACTCAAAGTGATGACTTGTGTAATGTAAAATTGGGGGAAATTTCAGCCTACGGACTATCTTCAGTTCAAACAAAGAGGGTATAAGACGTGTGTAACGAAAATGGGGGTTGCTGCATGGTGAAGGCCACGCGCCTGACTGGAAACCCCCTGTAGCTGCAGATATTAGTGTGACCTGTTTTCTGATTTGTTGCCAAGTTTCAATGACATTCGTAAAGAAAGAAATAAGGCTTCAGGGATAACTATTTTGAGACCGCATGTGAAGGGAAAAGCCAGCTCAGCATAGGTCTAGCGCAGAAGGCAGCCATGCGTGGCTTAGCAATTTAGCATTGCTACATTACCACTTGTAAAAAATTATGGCTTAAAATTGTGCAAATTTTATATTAGAAAATACACGACAGCTTGTATAAAATCTTCACTATAGGTACATAAATAAATTCAATAATTCAATGACAAGAAAATTTCAACTTACGATAGGTATTCTGATTGTTGTATGTGACATCCATTTCTATGACACTGATCATGTTCTGGAACCAACGGGACATGTCAAGCTGCCTGTCATCCTTGGGTAGCGGCAGCCATTGTGAAAAGACTATCTCATTTGCATCAATGCCTTCACGAGCAACACGCTGAAGGAAAGAGCCAGGAAGAAATGGACCATAATTTTCACTGAGTGCAACGAAAAGTACCAGTTACATAAAATTCATAAATAACGAACAATAATAATTAATTAAAAAACAATTACAGCTGCAATTCTCTAAGCCTCATAATCTCCAGTTAATAACAGAAACACTTTTTACCATAATATCTTTAAGAACTCTCCATCAGCTGTAGTTCTCTAAGCCTCATAAGTTTCCAGTTAATAACAAAAACATTTTTTACCATAACATTTTTTAGAACTCTCCTCACAAATCAATATGAGTTATTGAGACCTAAAAGCACTTAAATTTTCACCTGATCGAACACATCAGTCAGCTTTGAGTCTTCTCTGCAAAAGGTTAAAACCTTCAAAGTCTTTTATAATTTTAAAGAGAAAAATATTCTTTTATGGCTGTAGTTATCCACATTCCTGATGCGTAAAAAAAAATATCACAATCCTGATGGGCATAAAAGAAATATTATCCACATCCTGGATGCACATAAAAAATATTACCCACATCCTATAAAGGGGGTAATTCAGGCTTGTAAGCAATAGGCTGGCAAAAACATATGTGTGGCAACCAGGGATTTTCAGTCTTATAGAGCAGTCAATTCTGAACAATTTGGTTTTTACAGATTTTAAAAAGGATAATCAGAAGCTGAGATATTGACATTCAAAGACACCCACCATAGCAGACCTTGTTTTTGAGAAAATCGCATCTTAAATTGAGGTAAAAAAGAATCAGGATAACTTTGATTTCAAGAGCTCTACACCGCAACTTTCATGTCTCACACAGCTTCCCAGGTTACTATTAGGTATTTTAAAGTATTCATCAGGCTGGGTAAAAAAAAATGTTGTTCTTAATTACATTCTGATTATAGTCTGGTAAAGTAGGCCTACTTCTTATCAGGATGGTTTGTTCTAAAAAATATTTTAAAAAGCCGAATTTCAACCAAATTGTTGTCCCGCTCTGAGTAGGTAGGTTCACAAAAACAATAAAAAAAAAACAAGTTTACAAGCTGTTTTAACATGTTTTATGCAATGAATATGTAGAAAAGTGGACAAAGAACACAATTATCACAAAAACTAAGTTTTGATAAAAAATGGATTTTTTTTTACTTTAGACCTCGACATCTCAGAAACTGACTGCGACTTCCAACTGAAAATCGCTGGCTGCCTCACATATTCCAGTAGCCTAGCTGTCCCACCAGCCCTGGCATGGCATCTAGCACTAAAAAAAATAATAATAATCGAGATCTATATATAGACATCTAAATCATTTTTAAATATTCTTTTAAAACTTTTTTATTCTTTGTAAGATATTCTCAGTAGTCATCTCTCTCCCAAAAAATGAAAGCCCTACCTCATCCTGGAATGTGACCACAGAATCACATTTGCCCTTCCCTCGAGGAAGGAAGGCTTTGACTTCTCCTTTCTGCCAGACGTTCTCTTTGTCGACACATTTCACAGTGATCGAGTGGATCACACTGTTTGGTGCTGGTGCTGATAACGAAGACAAAGATATCCATCGGTGAAATATTTAGGTGTCATGCTATCTGGTGACTGAAGCCTTTGCAAAGGAATTACAGGCTTGCCAACTTTTCAGAAAGCAAATTAGGAACAATCCAGTGCTCTACTATAATTCAATAACTTAATTTAAACAGTAATCAGGCTACCGATTTTATGAAACGTAAAATAACAATTCCGATACTTAAAGTTGCAATTACTTCCAGAATCAGAAATACATCAGGTTTTTTCACGTTCCGTACTTGTATATATGGCTACAATCATTTTAATTTTGATCGTGTGAGGCACAATTCGGGACAATCTGACCATTTTCGGGAATTTTGCAAGCCTGGAAATATAAAATAAAGTTTGATGAAAATTTCAGACTGGCTAGCCGTGCTCGAGTATGGCAACATCAACAGGCTAGCCGTACTCAAGTACGGCGACATTGACAGGCTAGCCGTACTCAAGTACAGCATCACTGAAAGTCTAGCCATACTTAGGTGTACCCCTGATCAATAAGTATAAAAGTATAGTACGAGGCTTCCATTTGTCAGAAGCATGTGGGGCTTAGTGACAGTATGTTGGCTTGTTAATCAGAAGATTGTGAGTTCAAATCCCGCTGCGATCATGGTTTTTTTTTTTGTGTGTGTGTGTGGGGGGGGGGGCTTTTTCTCCATTTTAAAACAAATTTCTTTCACATGCGTGTGAGTTCAAAAGTCTAGTTTTGAAGT